>OMNV01009351.1:0-25963 GCA_900303265.1 Brotula barbata | reverse complement strand
GGAGTCCTCGCTGTCTCTCCGCCACCCTGCGAAGTACCCCTGAGCAAGGCATTTTAACACCCAGGTACTGCAGTGGAGGTGCCGGAGTGGCAGTGATTTTTTTTTTTTTTTGTGTGTATGTGTGTGTGGGTGTATGTGTGTGTGTGTGTGTGTGGAGGCGTGTAATTTAATGAGTGTGAAGCGAGGTATGTGTACTGTACGTGCTCAGCAGATTTCCACTGGGTAAACAAAAGTCAGAATAAAATAGCTGAAGGAGGTATGGTCTACTACTGGTGAAGTATGGAGTGTGTGTGTGTGTGTGTGTGTGTGGCTATCTCTTCTACAACTCTTATGACTCACAGCACACATCAAACACAGCTTACAAACCTGTATCAACTTTTTGGCGTAACAGAAAAACTACAAATAAATCACACACACACACACACCTCTGACGTATTATTGATTTATACATTTATATAAATAAATAGAAAATAAGATAAAAAACAGTGACAAAGTGAAATATTTGCCGATCTTCTTTATAAAAGTGTTTTAGTTCCATGATGATGATGAAAATGTCGATCATTACAGGTTTTGAAGAGAAAATGTCTGATAAACTTGCAAAGGAGAGACCCACTGTTAAGTTACCGTGGGTATAAACAATTTATGACCATTTGGAGATTAAGATATTCTTGTCCTATTTTATATGAAATATCTTAAAATTGTGATGTCTGCTCGAATGTTGCTCATCTTTAAAATGCTGAGTCTCGTGTCTGCATAAATAATTCACAGATAATCCTTACTTTAAAGAAGAAACTTTAAACCTCTATGAAAAGTGAGTGATTTTTTTGACTAAGTAAAAGAAAAACTTTCATCAGATTTAATTTTTTGCTTATATTCTTGGCAGCCTGATGGGTTTTACCGTATTTGCATGTTCTTAGCTGTAGGATGGCACTACAGCTCAATAAAGGCTAAGAAAAGACTGAACTTTCCTGGCCAAATCCCTTATTTCACATTCCTGCTGATGGTTAACATTTCTGTCACATATATTTATATTAGAGGATACAGAACCATAAAGACACTTTTATTTGGAGGAAACGGCTGTGCTCCCGAGGGTGCTCACCAATGAATCCTTAGGGTCAGCACAAGATTCAGCAGGGAACACAGGCTACCGACCGGTGCTATAAAACAAACACATTTCAACCAAGGATGGGAAAAAGTAATTCCACAGAGTGAGATGCATTCCTCTCTTGTGTTATGTGGCAATAAAAAGAACTACAACACGGGTGGTGGAGGAAGAAATCAATCAATACAGTCGGTAACAACTGATAAAAGTAGGAAGAAAACAAAACCAGGCACACCAGGATTAGTTTAATAAAATCACAAAAAACAACAGAATTATCATCATTATGCTCATTTCATATCTGCAGTTCCTCACCTGTCCACTAGCTGTCATCACAGATTCTCCCGAGGTCTTTCTTTTTCAGTGTATCTTGTAAATATGAACGGGAAATCAATCATGTCTGCCATTTTTAACAAAGTTCCAATTCCCTCACAAGAAGAACTTCCCTTAAAAACGTAACATTTAAGTAAAAAAAAAAAAGAAACCGTGGGAAATACAACAAGAGCGAGAGTCCGTCTCAGCCATGTGTGTAATAAAAACCATAGGCTGGAAATTACAAAGCGCGAGAGGAGGTGTAAAACACAGGAAAATACCAAAAATACAACACGTACCAGAATGACCAGGCCTCCACATCGGCTAGATGCTAGCTATCTCACTAGCTAGCTAGTCGGACATTAATATTCACGCCAGACATCATCACCAAATGTTTTACATCAGAAAATGAAAGTGAAAACACAGATTGTGAGTAATGGAGTGATTTGTGCGTTTTTGCGTGTCTGAATCTTCTGGCTGATATTGGGCTGGAGCTCCTCTGCCAGACTAACCTCAGCCTGATAAGACTGCAGAATTCAGTAGATAATCGGTTTTGGTATTTTTTGTTTCTATTTGTGATGTTAGAGATACCCTCTCTTGCTTATGGTTTGAATTAGTCCTCCTGCTTTTCTATTACCCGTTGATTTTTTCCGTTGTTTCCTGTTCTTTGCATGTTTTTATTTGCTGAATATTTTAACGAATGGATTATCTTCAACATCAACAACCGTTTAACTTTGGCTACATTTCATAGCATCCGTTCACACACCGACACAGCCGAGGGCCACTTTCTTCTCAGGAGCAATTTTGGGTAAGGGTCTTGCTCAGGGACCTTTGACATGGAGGAGCAGGGTATGGATGTGGCCACCTGACCCCCAGGTCTTAGTCTTATTAAACTGGTCCCTTCAGTTCTGCTGCAGCAGCCCGATCCACAATTTCCAGCCCAACCCAATGAGAGAACACCAGAGAGGGGGAGAGAGGAGCGAGGGAGAAACAAACTATAGGTAGTGATAAATGAGCACAGAGAAAGAGAGAGAAAAAGATGGAGGGATGTGCTTAGAGGAGGAGCAGGACGTAGCGAGGAGCTCGGACAGAAAGCGGTGGGCACGGAGCGTGCACAGCGTGCCCTCCGTGTGGCTGCTGCAATGCTATGCGAGGAGTCGATTCATCACGACTAACTAAACGACAGAGCGAGAGGGAGAGGGAGCATAAAGAACGTATACACTGGCGTCAGCATGCAGTCTGTCATCCTCCTCCTCCATTCCGCCACCAAAATCTCTCTCTCTCTCTCCCTATCTCTTTCTTTCTATACCTTTTTCTCCTTAAACATTGTAGATTTCTATCGCTGAAGCTGACGTGCATATTGGTCTGTGATTGCCTTCTCCAATCATGTGCAATTTATGCATGCATGTGCAATTGTTGCATGTGCATAGTGTGCACATGCATGTGTGTGTCTGTGTATGTGTGTGTGGCCTCATGCATTTGTGATGTAAACCTCAGTAGCAGCATACTTCTACTCTGTTGTGTCAGTGTTATCTCTCAACAACGTGAATGAATGTACTGGGAGCTCTTTCTTGTCTGCTTGTGTGTGTGTGTGTGCGTGTGAGTGTGTGTGATCGAGAGGGGAGGGCTTATCTGATGTAGCCCATGTTTGTGTGGCTTCTCTGCTGCCTCTTTGTGTTAATCTGCCTGTCCATCACACCTGCCGTCTCTCTCATGTTGTTGTTAATATGTCGATTATAAAGCGATCTCATTGAAGTGCGATCAAAGGCAGGACGGGAAGAACGAGGAAAGAAAAGTTCTCTGTCGCTGAGAGATGAATCGATGGTTTTCAGAGCCAACATCTTCACGGAGCTTTTCCGTCTTTTTTTATGTATTTAGTTGTTTTTCAGTCTAGTTTGAAGAGAATAGTTTCACCCTAAAGGAAGATTACATTCACATTAAGGGATTTCAGTCTGCCAGCGCACATGGAATAGATTTCTAATTATGCACACAGGATTTACACCCAGTAAAAGCAGAGTTTGTGTTTCGCTATCCCTCCTCAGATCTCATCGCTTCCTGCAGCATCCAACAGACTAATGATAATAAACTCACACTGAGGAATTTATTACCCAAAACCTACGCAGAGGATTGCATACTTCCGTCCAAAAAAAACAAAAAAAAAACAATTGGCCAAAATGAAAGCTGTGAATTGCACCAGACGACAGCTCGTCTGTCCAGAATAAGACAGAAGAAATTTGCGTTAATAACATTATCACATTTTAATATCCCCTTAAAATCTGAAAAGTGGATTAAATTGTCTTTTTTTCATTTGTCTTTGCGTGTGTGTGTGTGTGTATGTGCTGTCTTTTAGGTTCTCTGGCATCTCGACATCTTCCGCAGAAGCTTTCGCCAGCTGACCACACACAAGTGCATGGAGGACTCATGTATCTTCTGCGCTCTGAAGGTAAAAGCACTCCGATGGTTTGAGGTTTCTCCTATCTGTGACCTTATCGCTGCTCTTCCCAGACATCATTTTGTCAACCAAACAGTCCTGTGACATCTGCTCTCTCCACTGTCACCGTGCTGCTTATTGTTACTGTTGCCAGCTGTACACATTTTGTCTCAACTCCATGGCCAGAAATTCTTCCGTCAGCTGTGTCGAGTAAAATTCATTTTATCGAACCCGATGTAGCGGTACTTCCTGCTTGGTTATGTGTTCCTATGGACACAAATTGTCCGTGTCAGGTGTGCTGGGAGGGGGTGGGCAGGCATGCTGTGCTGTGATAGTATGTTGAGACCTGAGGTGGGGGGGCAGCGTGACGCCTAATATGTGTAGAGTTTGAATTTGGCCTGAAAATGGCCTAATAATAGATTGGTTTATTACTTCGTTTACCCACATGTGGCTTTGCTTGTTCCACGTGCATGCTGGGTAGAGAGATTATTTATTGCCATTTGTGCCTGGGTGAAGAGGGCACTTGCAGCTCGATGTGAGTATGTGCAGTGAAAGTATTATGCATGTTGGTATTTTTTTCTTTAAGGCCTTTTTTGTGTGGATCTGAGTTAATCTAGACTCAGTCAGGGGTCTGGATACAGGTCTATCGCCCAAGTCTTCTGTGTCCCGGGATCGAGGAGTCGGGTACAGTGTGATGAAGGCTAAGATATCTGAGTGGATGAGCCAGCAGCCTAAAGCGGTTTTTGATTGAACGGAGGTCAAATGTAAAGGTATAAAATGTAAAATGAGGAAGATTAGAGTTTAGCTTTGCTGTCAGGTGAAAATGTTTTATCCCAGGTTTGGCTGATTTTAATGCCTATAAACAGTTGAAAATTGATGGGGATGAAAGATGTGAACAAATAAAATAAAATAAAATAAAATAAAATAGAAAGACGACCAGAAAGCATGAAATAAGAAAATTAGGACGACACGGACTAAAGTGTTGGATCACTCGGCTGTATTCTGGCACTGGAGGACCAAAATGTGAGCCGTGGCGAGCCAAATATGGAGGCCCGATTTGGCCGATTTATCTCATAGTGGAAATGCTCACAAGAAGACGAAGAAGAAGAAGAAGAAGAAGAAGAAGAAGAAGCACCTTTCGAGTCGCTTTTACTTAAATATTAATGAGGAAACGAGCCGACGCCTGTTTCCTGTCGCATGATGAAACCCTGATAATGAAGTGACAGTCATTTGTTGCATCACCGCTGACAGATGCGTGTCCGAGCGGAGAGAGGTATTGTGTGTAATGTGCTGTGGTGCAGTAGTGTGTGTGTAGCAGCGTCGATGTGTGTGTTCTACACGCTGTTCTGTCTCCAGTGCTTCGCTGTAATTAATTGGCTGAGTGAAAGTGCTGAGCTAGCAGAGCCCACGCTGGGATGCTATGCGCACACACTCACACACACATGCACACACATAGAAGCAACTACTCATGCACACAAACCTGACTGGTGTGCCACACACGTGAGGTTGATACACAGATGCACCTTGAGAAGCGTCCACATCTTTGTTCGCCTCCCCCTCCTCCGTCAGCCGTGGGTGGAGTGAGGCTGTGGGAATCAAAGATGCTGTATTGTCACCGTGTTTAGCTTTCACATTTTCCTGTCACTTTTCATTAACGGTGCTGTCACCCTCTCTCCTTTGTCAGAAACAGAAACAGATTGTTCTTGCCGTCTGTTTGTAGCTTCGTTTACCCTACGGCACCGGAGAGAATAGCCTTTGAATAACTTGGCAAGATGCACAGCAGACGAGCTGAGGCGGCGCGTGGAAGATTCAGGAGGAATTCTGATTGAGCGCGTGGGAATTTATTCATTTACGTTCAGCAGACAGAGATGACTGCCATCATGGGATCCCCCTGGGAAACACTGCAACACTTTTATCTCCCTCGACACTAAATGCAGCACACACACACACACACGGAAACACGTGCACGCTCACGGGCGCGCACAGGCCGCGTGGAATGGGAAGAGAGAGGGAGAAAGGGGAGAAAACGGGAGAAAGGGAAAGAGAAAGATGAATGAATGAGGTAGTTAACGTAGATTGCTCCAGTCTTCACACTCAGACCTATGCACCCACACCGACGCACGCACACCCACACACCCACGCATATGCACGCTCGTACACACACCCCCCTCTCTTACTCACTCTGCCTCATCCCTCCCTCCTCCTTTCCTCCCTCTCTCTGTAGGGTATATTCCCCCTCCATTCTCCTTGGCGCATTGCTGCATTCAGCACAGTCACCATAACACATACACACTTACAAAAACACGCACACACTCTCTCTCACACATACACACTCACACACTATTGCTCACATTCCCTCTCCCCCTTCTTTTCTCCCTCTTTCTCTCTCTCTCTCGCTCTCTCTCTCTGTCAGCACGACTGCATTACCTTTCCCTTTGCCAACCTTCAAGCCACACACACACACACACACACACACACTCACCCACACACAGACTAAAGTGTATTGTTTTACTTCAGATTGTGAAATAATCGGACGGTGAAAGAGGAGAATAAAAGAATGGAGTCATCCCGTGTAGGATCTACTCATTATGCATTCATTAAAAGAGTGAAACATTTTTAACTTTGTGAATATTCAGAAATCAATTTTGGACCCTTTTAGAGTGTGTGAAAAAACGGCATGACAGGCATCCGAATGTGTGAACGGAACAACTGCAAAAATTTGAATATGTAAAACTGTGTTAAAAGATTTTTAAAAAGCCTAATAAAGGAAGATTAAATGCACGAAACTCGGAAAACCCACGCAAAGTTCAAGGAGTAATCATTATCTGTGAATAAAAAAATATTCTCACAGATGAAAACCGTGAAATTATTTCTAAACTTTCTTTCACAACCTCACATTAGTGTTTAATATACCAAGAGTTTGGGGAATAATTATTAGGTGAATTTAATGAGACTTTTCACATTAGTAACCCATTACTGATTGGGGGGACAAAGTACAAAAGCCTTAAAAAGAAGCTCATTTTCTACATAAACTCCTCAAACCCTTTATAGTAACCCATACTTTTTTTGAGTTTGGCATTTTTGATTTCTCTTAAATTTCTCTTTATTCTGGGTGTTTTGCACATGATTTAATTTAGCTGGAATTGAAAATAAAACTTTATGCAGATGTAACTATCAGTGGTCACGGAAGAGTTGTAAAAATGACAACAATAAAAATAATGTTTGCTCTGTACACACAGCAGTAACATATCAGACAGCACGTGTCGTACATGTATATGAATGATACAGCATATGTGTTGTTATACAGGGCGGTGATAACTGTCCTCGCCGTAGTCTGGAGTAAAGTGACTACCTTTTCTCTGCGCTAACTCATCCGTCTCCTCGAGCTCTAAAATTGCCCCAAAAACACACTTGTGCGGCCGAACGTATTCTCTGCGCCCCCTGCAACACTTTGATTTTGTTTCTATTTTATTCCTACAAAGCACTCTGGGAGTCATTTTTGTCAGAGAAAAGTGCACTACAACTGTAATTTATTATTGATACAGTCTGAGATTGAGGCCAGCACTGCTGCGAGGCTCAGACTTAGTGTTACAGTCTGGATCGGTCCGGGTTTACTGCGCCACACTTTGGTCCTGACCTGACGAGTTGACAACTAGTCCTATTGTTTCACTTTTATGGGTCCGTTAGTAGACGATTGTGTCAATTTACATGGAAACTGTGCCGTATTTCAGTCACAGAGACACAAACATTAACAAATAAAGGCACGACAAATCTAAAATCATACTGGCTTTTAATAATTTAATAGATTCTGTGTGTGTGTGTGTGTGTTCGCAGAGTATCTTTGCTCAGTTCCAGTTCAGCAGTGAGCGAGTGCTGCCATCAGATGCATTGCGGAGCGCTCTGGCCAAGACTTTCCAAGATGAACAACGCTTTCAGCTGGGCATCATGGATGATGCTGCCGAGTGCTTTGTGAGTCTGAGAGGAAACACATGCACAGACACACACACCGTCCCACACACACACCGAGAGAGAGAATGGCCTGGCAGAGAGATCAGGCCGGATAGGGAGGATTTCGGCACAAACGCGAGGCTCTCTCTCGCGTTTGTGTACGGCCGAAGTGGCGATTTGTGGAATCTGAGGAAGTTTGGTCATATAGTGAGGACGACAAAATCAGATTTCTGAAGATTTTTCACTGTGAAGCGTCTGAAGTTGAACCGATGTCACATTTATTTGCACTGCATACGCTATAAGCAACCAGTTGGATAGGTGCAAAAATATTAATTCATCATTAATACTGAAAGTGAGAAGTAAACAGTGAGTAGGTGTTGAGTTTTTCAGTTGTTAAAGGAATCCGATAAATAAGAGGAGCTTTATTATCATAATTGTTTTACGCCTTCTCTTTCCGTTTTCTCTTTTGTTACTGGTCTCTCTTGCTTTCCCTCTTGTACTTTCTCTCTCTTTCTCTGCCTTGAGGATTGTAACAGTGTGTGTGTGTGTGTGTGTGTGTGTGTGTGTGTGCGTGTATGTGTGTGGGTTTTATATGTGAGAGGCACTGTCTGATCGATTGATAGTAAATGTGTTCAGTCAGGGAATCCGTCGGCTTCTTATGAAATATAGATGCTGCGCCCATAATCCCATAACAGGAGAACCAACAGAGGACCATCACACACACACACACACACACACACACACACACTCTTGTAGGTACATTTGTTTATACATAAGTGTATATGTAAACTTAGCACACTCAGCTTGTACGCTTTGCTCTCTCTTACTCTTTTTCTGACCTACCACAACCCCAGCACACACACACGCGTGCACACACACGCACGCACATTAGTAGACCTCATTTACTTTACGTTTCAGGAAAATCTTCTGATGCGCATCCACTTCCACATCAGCGCAGAGAGCAGAGAGGATATATGCACAGCTAAACACTGCATACCACACCAGAAGTTTGCCATGACTCTGTTTGAACAGGTGAGAGACACATGCACACACACATACACATGGTAAAATGTGCATGTAAACATTGCGAGAAAAAAACAAGATGAATTAAATCACTCTGCACTGCAAATGTGTGTTTTTGCAGTGTGTGTGCAACAGCTGTGGAGCCACATCGGACCCCCTGCCCTTCATTCAGATGGTTCATTACATCTCCACTACATCCCTCTGGTAAGACCAGACACACACCTTCTCACGCACACACACACACACACACACACTGCAGTAAATCTGGCAGTGAGCTGGGGTGGCGGTATAGGAAGGTACAGCGTGTTCCCTTCTTCTCCACTCAGGTCCCTGCTGAGCACTGCACAGTGAGCACAGTCAAATACACATATAGACACATGTACAGTACTGTATGCACACACACACACACACACACACACACAGACACACGCGCAAACACACGTGCGTGCTTGTGTTTGTGTGTGTGCAAGAACAAGTGAACTTGGGTACCATATCTGTGTACAGTAAATGTGATGACGGTCATGCACACACAGGTAAATGTTAATGGTCCCACGTGTGCGCATGAGAAAAATATGCATGCCTCCTCATTGCTATTACTTGAAAATTGCACATGCTCCGAGTCAATGAAATAAGGAAGAGGGGAAGTAATCAATCAGCCCTTTGATTCAGTAGGCCCAGGGGGCGACATAAATCTATAAGTAGCACAGCGAGTCGGAAAGACTGTGAATGAGAGGGAAATAAGGAGATATATCACTCCATTCCTCATTTGGAAATGGAACACGACAGAGGAAATAGAGGTACGAATGGGGGCAAAAGTACAAATAAACACATTATGTCAAGGTACTTGTGGGGCAGAATGGTGTCACCGCTCCCGCTTTGAGCCTGTTAGCACCGCTGAGCTATTTTTACCATTACAGAGTCTGTTTACAGTCGAGACAAGCAAATTTACTGAAGTTTACATGGATAACAGGCCAAAGCAACCGAGAGGTCTGTTAGGATTTAGCTCCCGACTGGTTATTGTTGTTGTCGTTGTTGTTGATGTTGTTTTCTTTTTTTTCCTCTCTCTCTCTTTTTTTTTTTTATGTCTCTGTGCTTTTGAGTGGGTGAGGTTGAAGGAGAGAGGAGGTTGAGCGAGAGAGCAAGGTAGAGTTCATTTCAGGCTAATGGATGAGGGGTGAGAAGAGGGAGAGATTTGGAAGGTTTTTTAAAAATCGTTATTCTTAAAGAGATACTCCACCAGAAAAACAATGCTGATTCACTGCACACATAATCCCATACATGGCACCGAGCTGCAAACAGGCTTACCACAATTCATTTGGTATTCACAGATTAGAGTTGATGTTTGAGTTTGTCCTTGAGTTTGTACTTTAAAGGGATGAAAGCGGCTCAGAATTAGAATAATCCTCTCCTAAAGCCTCACTGGAGGAGATTCTTGCAAAAGGCAGTTTTGTTACTAAGTTTGCGAAACTTAATCATTGAGCTCATGTAACGATCAAACTACATGCAACATGTAGTGCCACCAGACGAGGCATTTCAGAGGTGACGCCGAAACGGACTTCTACAGTCCCTCGGGAAGGTCAGAGGTCATGATCAATCACAGAAGATTAGGAAACATGCCTAACCCTCCGTAATCATGTTCCAATTTGTAATAGAAAATCTATTCAAGTATTTGTACATTCTCAATACAGAGTATGATTGTTTCCCGGGTCACTTATAACAGATGAAGCGGACCTCAGTGTGTGTGTGTGTGTGTATGTGTGTGCGCGTGTCTGAATAAACAGGGCCAGACATCATTTGCAGACCATTGTTTCATTTCTTGTGGTATTTTTGCCTGAACATCTGTCAGGAATCCCTAAATACTTTGGCAGCCTGTTTAAAGCACTGACATGAGGGCAGTGTGTTCAGAGATTGGACAGCGGGAAGTCACATGTTTGGAGGTCTGAACAACTAATCTGTCTGCCAAATTGTGTGTGTCTGTGTGTGTGTGTACCTCTCTGGAAGGCACTACCAAAACATTCATTGTCATCATACCAAAATGGTGTCCACAGTCATTCATAAAAGTTTTTTGACGACTTACTAACTCAGTCTCTCTCTCTCTCTCTCTTGCTCTACTTCTGTGCGTCTGTGTGTGTGTTTTGTGTGTGTCTGATGCTACAGTAACCAGGCAGTAAGAATGCTGGAGTGCAGAGAGAAACCAACACCGGACATGTTTGGAGAGCTCCTCCGCAATGCCAGTAATATGGGAGACCTGCGCAACTGCCCTGTGAGTACACACACACACACATGCACTCATACACACACACACACACACTCACGTCAGTATATTATATCCTCCATCCTCAGGAGCGATTGAGAGAGAGAGGAAGGGGAATGAGAGAAAGTGAGAGAGAGACTGGGGATAGGGAAGGTGGCGTATGGAGGAACGTGTATCCCTTTTGTTTTGAAGGCATGTTAGTGTGTGTGTGTGTGTGTGTGTGTGTGTGTGTGTGTTATACTGCCACATGGGAAAGCGCTTCTGTTGAATAGATCCAGCTTGGCTTTGCACACCCATCTCTCTCTCTGCCAAAGCATCCATACAAAGAAGCTGCTCTCTGGGTACAGCTGTCCCTCTCAAAGCGCCGCCGTTATTGCTGCAACCTTGTCATACCGTGAGGTCACTCGCACTGCAAAGTAAAGATGGCTTCCTGCCTCTGTTTATCTTCCATCACCTCAGAGTTGATCTTTTGTTAATATCACCCAAGGCACGGCTCAAACAAACTGAGTCTGGAAGATATTCGAGGTGCTAGATTGAACGTGGTGGTGTGTGTGTGTGTGTGTGTGTGTGTGGATGTTTGCTCGGTGCCAAGGAGGAGATGGCAGAGGAAATGGTGCAGTTCTAGATGCAGGTATGCTGGGCCTGTCTTCTAAGGGACCTGCTCAGTTTGTGGCGACACAGAAACAGTCCCGTGGTGGTTACTTTACTCATCCTACACAGACATCAAGGAACAAAAAAAAAAAAAGCTGCAACGTAATCCGCCATCGCCCAAAACGTTACGGCAGTCATCCCTCCAAATGTGGTTTATTTTCCTCTCCTCTCTGATTCAACCTCCCACAGCACGTCAGCTTCACACCGATCCGAGCGAGGTTGTCTCTTTAGTTGTGTAGCATAAGCACAAACATTTTCCTAAACTTCTTTCATTTTGCACTGAAGAATGCCGCGATCAGCATTCTGCAAACCCATCCTTTGACCAGCAGGGCTGTTATGTAACTCGTGGAAGGAAGGATCCGCACAGCCACAGCAAAACGGGATGGGAAATCTGCATATAAAATAGCAGTCGCGTGATGAGAAGGCACTGATTAATGCTGTATTATGGAGAAAATGTTCTTGATGACCGTATCTGCTCGTAGGATCGCTTGATGAACGATGTTGTTAAAGGCTGTGAGACGGCGCGGGAAGCTAAATGAGGCTCTTTGCCCCATAGTTATGTCCTACGCTAACAGATAGTCGTGTCTGCGCGCTGCCTGTTTGGCTGCTGCTTGCTGGCCGTGTGTGTGTCCCCTTCTGGGAATTGAGAAGCAGACCCTGGCAAAATACCTTCCAGCCATCACTGGTGCCAGCACAAGACAGCCCACAAAGGGAGTTTGTGTGCTTGTGTGTGTGTTTGGCAAAGTGTCTGGTTGCCAGGGTGTTCTCAGGCTGTTTCCGTGCCCACTTTGCCAGCACCGTGTGTACTTATGTGTGCGTGTGTGTGTGTGAGAATGTTTTTAGGTTTTGGTGTGTGTGTGTGTGTGAGTACCCGCTCTGTGGTGGGTCATGACTCAAAGGAAGGATTCAGAACACATGGTTCTGAACTCAACAGAAGGCCCAAGGGACAAACACAACTCAGCATACTGTCTCTTCCTCTGTCATTACTCTCTCTCTCTCTCTCTCTCTATCTTTATCTTTCCTCCTGCATTTTATTTCTGTCCCCCATTCATATTTGTGTGTGTGCGCGTTTGTGTTCGGCACTGTCAAATAAAGGGATTGCTTCACCCCCTGTCACATTCAGGATGAACAGACCTGTCTGAAACCCCCGCCCCTCTTTTCTTTCTCTCTCCTTGCATCACAGAGTAACTGTGGGGAGATGTTGCGTATCCGCCGCGTGCTGATGAACTCGCCAGAGATCGTGTCCATCGGCCTGGTGTGGGACTCAGACCACTCCGACCTGGCGGAGGACGTCATACACAGTCTGGGGACCTGTTTACGTCTGGGCGATGTAAGGGGATCGCACACACACACACACACACACGTTAAATACACACTGAGCACAATCATCAGCCAAGCATGCTGGCACAAACACAGACACATGCAGACACTTATACGCATTGTTAATTATCCACACATGCACACACTCACACTCACACACACACTCGCTCGCTCCCAATTTTGACTACCACAAAATAGAACTCTCAAAATAATCTATGCTTTAAGATATTACAGAGTAAGAATTTTATGTTTTAAATAAAACAAAAGAATTATAATAATGGCATTCAATTGCAATGCCAAAATTATTATATTCCTGCCAGTATTTTAGTTTTGCTTTGCCTGGAAAAACTCCATAAATGATTTACGTTCTTGTTTTTAAAAAAAAAATTATCAATGCACGTTGTTTATAACTCTTTACAAAGCGCTCCGCATAATAGAAGCACAAGAACACAATAATGAAACAGAGGGTGAAAATGAATTATATTCAAGAATTTAAAGAAGATGGTGGGTTCAAATTTCACTGATCACGGGAGAGATGCTGAAATTGATTTGAAATGCATTACAACTGCATTATATAAAAGCCGCCGCGTAGAAAGCGACACAGTAGGTGCGGCATATACAGAACATCCCATCAACGCACAGAATCACTCATGACACTAACAGCTGTACATCATGCTGTACTTCTACCACACACCGCCTTGCCTCCGTCACATACTGCAGACTTCACGCCTCGCACACATTCATCACTTGGACCCCTCTCGCTGTGACATGACTGACTGATATGGATGCGTTTCCATGGCTGCCAGAGTAACTTCTCAAAATGATTCTGTGAATAAGGGGATCGATGAATGTGAAGATGAGTTCAAGTGAATCATGTTTTCCCTTCGTCTTCTCTCGTGTCATCCTGCTGCCCTGCCTCTGGTTTTTAGCGATGCCGGGTATTGGAAACCAACCCGAGGCAGCAGATATTGTATTTCCTGATACTGTCTTTTGTTTAGTTGTTAGATCAGCAAAAGTGAATCCATCCTTGTCCCTCTTCCTCCTCCTCCACCAATCCCATGTCTCCGCTGCATCCTTTCCCTTCTCTTGTCCTACACATTTTAAGACTAGATTAGATTATTTTAGATTAGATTAGATTAGATTAGATTAGATTAGATTAGATTAGATTAGATTAGATTTTAATGAACATTATGGAACTTTACGGCAGCAGATACCGTTATTGAATACTACAACGTACCCTCAATGTGATTTAAATAACTTTTGAAATTGGCATTGGGTGCATAAATCCTTTTTTTATCAATTGCAATTTGTATATTTTGGATTATTTGCAAATTTGTTGACTTGGACTACTGATAACTTTGATGAATCAGGAGTAGTCTATAGATGGGGATTCATGACTCACGAGTCGTGATGTCCAAATATGGAGTGCAGGCATCTTCTTCCTGAGAAGATGCATGAAATGTGAAACGCTTACCCAAACCAACGCCTGCGCTGACATCATGTTCAACTTTATGAGCGAAAATGTGCAGAAGAACATTCATTATTTGTAAATGTAACGAAAAGCCACAGAGCACATCCAGCATGTGTATGCAGCATATAGCCGTGCACAGTATGCGCAGTATAGTGGGGGGTTAGAGAGGAGGCAGTATGTGAAGGATTACTGCATAGGTGTGCAGAAATGTGCTTGTATCCACATTAACTCCTCTGTCTCTTTCTCCCCCCCCCTCCTCCTCTCTCTTTCCTCCACTCACCTCTTCCATTCCTCCCTGCATCCCTCTCCCTCACTGTCTCCACCCCCTCCCTCCTCCCTTCTCTCTCTCTCCCCTCTCTCTCTCTCTCTCTCTCTCTTTCTCGCTGTAGTTGTTCTACCGTGTCACAGAGGAGAGGGCTCGCCAGGCGGAGCTCTACTTGGTGGGCATGGTGTGCTACTACGGCAAGCACTACTCCACCTTCTTCTTTCAGACCAAGATACGCAAGTGGATGTACTTCGACGACGCCCACGTCAAAGAGGTGAAGTCTGCATACTGCAACACAGGCAGAGTATTATCTATTGCTTCTTGCCCCTGTGGGAGCAGGGATGATAGGAACTGCGCTATGTGTTAGTTTAAGTGCTGCATCTCTTTGCTGTAGCAGTGCCGGCTCGGGATGATGATGATGATGATGATGATGACTACGACGTATTAGAGGTTGAATTGTTTGCCTACTTTGTGTTTTAGCGCAGCTTTCAGGGATAAAGCTGCTCTTACTTTGTAATGCTGCATGATGAAAGTTACATTTCTGCGGGCTGGACGCGGTGTCAGTTTTGTTGCCGTGGTGATAGTTAAGAGGGAACCTTGATTTGATTGCAGTGTCAAAGTGTGATAAAGTGAATCTGTGTTCTTTACGTCCTTGGCACTTTACGTGACATGAGATCATAAAGGTATTGAAGAATTGGGATAATATGATATTGACAATGATACACGGCAGCACGGGTTGTGCTCGTTCTTCTCTTGACCTTCTAGTTTTGGTTGAATATGCGTAACATTATCGCTCCATATGGATCGTTTTACTTTCCGTGTGTGTGTGTTTGTGTCCGAGGACGGTGTTTTTATGTATATATATGCGTATGTGTGTGTGTTTGCTAATGTACCCCTGCTGCACCTCTAGATCGGCCCTAAGTGGAAGGACGTGGTGTCTCGCTGTATCAAGGGCCACTACCAGCCCCTTCTGTTGCTCTACGCTGACCCCCGTGGGACACCGGTGGTATTGCAGGAGAGCCCCAACCCCTGTACCAGCTCCAACCCGCAGCTGGAGCTCCAGCACTGCAGCAAGGCTGGTTACGACAGTGAAGACTCTGGTACAGCAAAGATTATACACTCTGCATTAGATGCAATCAGATTACTTGTGTTTATAGTTCATGGCCGTGCAAGGTTATAGCGCTGAAGCTCTGACCTTCAACCCCATAATCCAGATTATATATATGAATGCAGCAGCGCTTGAACTTGTTTTACTGCCTTTGAATGTAAACATATGGAGTTGCAGGATTAACTGGAGGTCATCCCTCTCTTTTCTTTCTCTCTTTTAGGTCGAGAGCCATCCATCTCCAGCGACACTCGTACTGACTCATCAACCGACAGCTCCAGTCACCGCGCCTCCCGCAGCCGATCCCTCCACCAGTCCACGGGCAGCCACCTCTCCAGCGAATCACAGACCACCGTGGTGTGCAACTACGACATCGGCACCCCCCCACACAGCACCGGCAGTGGAGGTAATGGTGCAATCGCATCAAATAGCAAAAATGGCTAAATCAAGTTTCTAACTTTAGACTTGACAAAGTAAAGGTTATTGCCGGCAAAGTGCTAAAATTAGGAGCACGTATGATTTCCGCTCAGTACATCTTGACAGGGATATTCTGAGACAAAGCAAAGCGGTACGCAGTCCATAAAAGAGAAGGCAGCAATTGCGGAGAGAGAACGCATGAAATCATACTTGTGGGTACAAATACTGTCAGAGCAAATTAAGGCCACTTTTCCAGTGTGGATGGAAGTGAGCGGGCCCGTGTCTTTCCACCGTCATCTTCTTTTGGTCTTCTGCTTCATTACTGCAGATTCTTCAGTTTATGTGCCTCGTTAGTTGCTACTGTTATATTTACTCGCACAGTTGCCTACATAATTGCCCCATGTGGCATAAATAAAAGAATCACTTCCATTTTCTCACTCCTCCCTCTTCTTTGTCTTACGTTCAGAGTCAGCAGTGGAGGGTCCTCCACGCCCTCCCTCTCCGCCCCTACCGGAGTACAAGGAGACGGCCGTCTTCCTTCTCTCCTCCCGTCGCCCGCTCACCTCCTCGTCCTCCTCCTCTCGTCCGCTGTCCTCCTCTTCTTCTTCGGGTGTGGGGGGCTGCGAGGGTGGAACCGGGGGACCCCACTGGGAGGATGAAAGCACCAGCAGCGAGAGCAAATCCAGGTGCTGCACCACCGACACGTCAACATTAGTCATCCCTCCTTAAATTCCCTTTCAGGTTATATAGGAATGTATTTAGACTGTCACATATTTGGCTGTTGTTTTATATATTTAGCTGAATCCTGCAGGAGTTAAGTTAGGTAATCCTGCAAGTACTGCAGCACAGTCGTCCAATGCGGTGTTACAGTGTGTGGTTTTGAAAGCTAGTGTACTGGGATAAGAATGAAACACAGCATCAGCGTCAGAGCGATGCAGTCAAAAAACACCACAAGTGGGTTTGTAGTGTCATGAACCTTTTTCACATGAAATCAGGTTTCAGTCATTGGCCCGTTTATCACATATCATATATACTTTACATGACCTGCCTACTTTTCCAATCATGCTGTAGAGAAGTTTACACATACTTCTAATTGAGTTTGTTATGCTACAGATATGTAGGAAAAGACAAAAACAATTAGAGCTTGTATTCAAAAATGCGCAAGAATTATCTGAAACACACTGACTGACTGACTGACTAGATCGATAAATGTCACTAAATGTTAATAAAATACCTTTGTAATGTCATGTCTCTTTCTGCACACATTCCATCTACCCGTCCATCTCTGTAGTTCTTCTGGAGGGCGCTACAGGCCTACCTGGAGGCCCAGGAGAGAGGCCCTGAATATCGACAGCATCTTCACCCGCCAGAGAGGTTCTCCTCTGGACTATAATACTCTGCCTGCCCCCCCTCTTCCCCTGGAGACACAGGTCTCCTTCTCTTTGGTGGGACATTCTCCCCCCACACAGCCCAGGTCGGAAGAACTAGCAGGGAGGGAGACTGGAGAACTGGAGGTGGGTCTCGGGCTGGTCAGGCAGCCCAGGTGTTTGGGCAGTGGTAGGACAATGGGTCCCCCTGCCCCTCCACCTCTGAGAGGGGTGGAGCATCAGCCGCGCTTGATTCAGAGGATGGAGAGCGGCTACGAGAGCAGTGAGAGGAACAGTAGCAGTCCTGACAGGTACGTGACTCACACACCCACGCACACAAACGATAGCTTCAGCTTCAAATCTCGCTGGCATTTGAATGTCTTTCATGATCCTGGTTTCTTAGACGTTGTTGTCTTTTACGATTCAATTTCATTTTAAGCACACTTCATCAGCTTTGCCAAAATTCTCTTTCTTCTTCCTATCGCTCCGTCTCTCTCTCTTCCTCTCTCTTCCCCCCCCTCTCCCTCTCCCTCTCTTACAGAGAGGTGGGACAGCAGAAACGGGTGCTGATGTCAGGGCCTTCATGGCGCTCCGTGCCCAAGTCAAAAAGCAGCGGTGCCATCCTGCAGGAGCTGCCCTCACCTAGCTGGAGGGGAGGCACCAACATTGGTGTGTATTTGTGTACCTGCATGTATCGACTTGAATTTAGTGAACTCAGTTGGCTTGTATTAAAGGGATAAGAATTCAATAAAATATAGTTTAGTTGATTAAAAATGTTCATATAATTTTTCGATGCTTGACCCGTTAATCTTAGTATAAACATGACTTTGTGGTGCTGTGTTCAGGCTTAGGGCGCAGTGAGCTGGATGAGCTGCAGGAAGAAGTGGCGAGGAGAGCCCGTCAGCAGGAGCAGCAGAAGAGGAGGGAGGCAGAGCGAGAGGCAGCCATGGGATTCAACCCCAAACCCAGCAAATTCATGGACCTGGACCAGCTCCAACACCAGGGTATGGACAAAAGAGGGACACAGAGGAAGAAAAAGGGTGGGAAGGATTGATGATGGGGAAAAGGGAAGAGGAATATGGCCAGTTGTGGTTTGAGGAGAGCAGCAAAGATGATCAAGATTAAGTGAACGTATTTACATCTGCACGGGGCAAATTCTCCATGTTTGCACTTCCATATATCAGGCAGTGGTGACTTTTTCATGCAAATTTAAATCTTTACGCAAGTTTTTAGAGTTTATGGAAGAGCCCTGCAGAACATATGTTACTGAGGAAACGTCAGCCGGATGTTAATGAATCTATGATGAATCTATTTACAATCACAGAATTAAATCAAACAGCCAAACGAACTAACAGAAATCACGATTAATATCAAATTTAGTTGGAAAATACACAATATGACAACGATTGATGGATTGATGGAGTCCAGGTGTTTCAAGATTCAAAGCTTTATTGTCATATGCAAGGCCTGTACAATGAGATTGTCCATGAAGTTCTGTTTGCAGTCTTTTCTTTATGCCTCATTTATGTTAGGGAAATTAAAAACTAGAATAATACCTAATAGTCTGGATTTTCCCTGTGTTGGTGGAATCTATTAATTTCTCTTTTAAGCAGGAAAAACAAGTAACTATTAATATACTTATTATATAAACTAACTCTCATTTTCCGTGCCAGTGACCAAATCCAACACACAGATTGAAGTCTGGCGTGGCACGTGAAGGAACGTGCAGCGTTTCTCTGCTCTAGCCTCATTTTGTGATTTATTTGGTGTATTTTTAAAATCTCGCTTAGTGCGGTGTTAAGGTCATTTTACCACCTGTTGTCTACTTTAGCAGTCACAGTGACTTCTATGTCCATGCTTGTGTCTGACCTACTCTTTGTCCTCATCCCCATCTGTTGGTCTGTCTCCATCTGTCCTCATCCAAATGTATTAGCATTGTATTATTTGTCTATTAGACCAGTGTGTGTTACCCTAAAACTTATATTTTAGTTGTGTGTTTCCTGGGAGTGTTTATGTGTGAGTACCTTCTACGTCCAGCTCAGCTTAACGTAGCAAATCCCGGTCAGATCGGCTGTGTTGCCTATTTTCCCACGATTGGAAATCCTGTGGGATAGCACGGAGTGGGAATTTCTCACCGTGTGATTCCCAGTTAGACGGATTTAAACTACAATCCCAGTCCAACCACAAACCTTTTGTGTCCCACACAGATTCTCAAGACTTCTGTGTACATTTTTACCAAACACACATGTCCATATACTGTACACACACATAGCCACGTATGTAGCTGCTGTATCTGAGGTGTATGTGATACTGCAAAATGTGTGGATTTGGATTTTTCTCTATGTTTGTGTTTCATATTCATATTTGGTTTATGTATCCTCAGATTGTATTTCTCTGTGTGTGTATGTCATATTCATATTTGGTTTATGCATTCACAGTATTTTTCTGTGTGTGTGTGTGTGTGTGAGCCTTGTATGAACTGCAGGTGTGCAGGTTTTCCCCTCCAGCTCAGCACTAACTAATTCTATATTAGGGTTTATTATGTCGTGTCCTGTCTGTCCTACTGTGTGCTTCAGTGTGTCTACGGTTCAGCCTTACCTGACACACACACACACACACACACACACACTTTCTACGAGCACACTCAACCTTGATGAAGTGAAAGGACAACTTGCGAATGAACAGATGGCATCACTATCAGCGCGACTACATAACATAATTTGGTTTCCCACATCCGTATGAGCGGTATCAGGCAGACTCCCACCAATCTGCCTCAGTCCGTAGAGGACGTTACAGCCAATAACAACAGAGCTGCCATCAACCTTCAGTCCCATTGTACGCCCATCAATTAAATCTGTCCCTGCAGAGACGTCTTAGTAAACTCTAGAGGGCACACACACGTCCCTGTGGCGCTCCCGATCGGTGATGGTTGCTCTTTTGTTGTCATCTGCTGCATTGTCTTTTTAACTCACTAACACTGGCCACAGTCACACACACTGTGTGAGGGTGTGTTCACCAGGCTGTGCAAAAAAAAACAGTCTAACAGCTACTCCTCCCTCTGTGGTGCCGGTGGCTTCATGAACGTAGCCTCAACTTTGCTCCTCTTTTTCTGATTGTTTACTCACTAACGATCTGTTTACAAATGGATTCACTTACAGTAAATGTACAGGAGATACACAGATTGACAGAGGAGCGTAATGCATGCTACCCCCCATCATAACTACTCCTTCTGCTCTGCTTCTCTCCTCTCTCCTCTCTCCTCTCTCTCTCTGTCTCTCTCTCTCTGACCTCTTCTTTCATCTTCATCTCTTCTCCTTTCCTTTTTTGATCATCTGTGTCTTAATTACCATTGTTCCATCACGTTTTCCTTTCTCTCACTCTTCCTCTCTTTTCCATATTGTCTTTTTGTCTCTGTCTCTTCTCCTTTTTATCTCCCGCTCTGTTGTTAACATCCTCAGCTGTGCTCAGACCCCTGCATGAGGCTAACGCTCATAGCGGATTGGCTGTAGCTGCGTGCATGAGGAGCACTGGTGGCCCAATCAAACGCAGACAGGAACAGGAAACGGAACGGGAGACAGGAAGCGCCCGCCCACAGGGGCCCCGCAGGTACCATGACTGTCCCCTTATGTGTCCTCAGCGGTGCCTGTCTCAGAATCACCTCAGACCTCACTCCCTTTCTCCCTCCCTCACGTCGTGTATGTCCGCAGCGCTAGCTGTCCTAAAACTCACCTCAGGGCCCCTCTGTGTGTCCTATGGGTGCTGGCTGTCTAAAAACACATCAACACCCTCATGTGTGTGCCTTCAGCACTGGCTGTGCAAAATCCCAGGACCTGTTTTTGTAACCCCCCTCTCCCCAGCACTGCATTTTCACGTACTGCTGTTTGTGTGTATGCGTGTCTAAATGTGTGTGTTTGTTCTCACACACATTCCTGAGTGTATAACGTCTAATCCACTTTGTGGTTGTGTTGCAGTGCAGTAAAAACTTGCTTTGCTAGGCTCTATGTTGCTATCGAGAAAGAGAGAGAGCGAGAGAGAGAGAGAGAGGGTAACTGTGCTTTTCTGTGCTTCGCTGCCTTCCTTCTATGCGTTGTGCTGCTCTTTGTGGCTGTGAGATGCCAAAGCTTGGCTCTGCTGCTGATCTGTTCGTCTGTGCTCCATGTCTTTTCGAGCGATTCTGTCCTGTTTCCGCTTTGCTGTTGCTACAATTGCAGTCACGGATGATGCCATGGTGTGGTTGTGGTGTTTTTTTTCTTGTTTTTTGGGGGTTTTTTTTTTTTGCTCTTTGCTGCTGTGTTTGTGCGTTAAATCGACCCGTTTGTTTCTTTTCTGATGTGGTAGTTTTGTAGCGTGAGGGGAAAAAAGTGAGCTTTTTGCAAGAGTACTGCTGATACTAATCAAAAATACACCAAATTCAGTTTTGAAAAAGAGTGAAGCAGCAAATGTAGGATCTGAAGAAAAAGAGAAGAAATACATCTTTATATTCTTAAATAATTCCTGCATTCCTACGCGTGCATCCTCACTCTTTTTCGAGTAATTCCACGAATGCTGGTTTAGTTTGTGTGTCTGTTAAACTATTAACAGTTGGACTGAAGGGGAGGAAGAGGAGGGATATAGCTCAGTGCTCAGCCTCTTTTATTACCTTCCTCCTCTCCTCTATTGATCAACACAAGCCTCTGATTTATAGCTTACTGCTGCAAAGCCTGCTGGGTAATTACTAAGGCTGAAAGAGATGGGAGAGTTAATGTGGGGGATGGGGGTTGGCACTCACAATACACACATACAGGTGCACATGCACACTTAGACAAAATAGATTCACAGATACAGCTTTTAACATAGCTGTTAACACATCCATACACACACTCAGGCAGATCCTCACTAGTTTACTATGTCTACATTTAAGTCAAACTGGGCATGTTACACACACACACACACACACACACTAACACAGTACAGAATAGGTACCATCCCTGAGCACTTATCCTCCTATCACTCTCAGAGCCGCTAATGTTCAACATATATCATAGCCTCCACATATCAATGCAATGTAAATCAATAAAGTCATACAGTGCCCAGCGAGACCGAATTATTCAATAGAAACCACATTATTCTCAGTGTTGAAATACTGCAGCATCACTCTGTGCAGTTTAATAACCAGGACAAATGGTGGATGCTGTTTGGAAAATCAGTTGCTGAGATTAAAATCAAATCTTTGGGCTTTGAGCTGGATATGTTGGGATCAGGATGTGACTTTGGTGATTTTTGCAGGGATCTTGCGATCAATAAAGCTCAGCTTGTGCTTGTGTTTGACTCATAAACAGCATGGCAGTGAAATCGGCAAGTTATTAACATCCCCATTCATCGTCTACAAACCGATGCTTGCGTACGGCTGCATCAGCTGTGTTTGGGAGCTGTTGTTTCTGTATGTGCAGTGCGTGTGTCTGTGATCGTGTGTGTTTTTTGCTTGTTTATCCTACACTGCTGTTGTGACCTTCCCTCGATGCAGTAACTCACCTGACGTCAGAGCAGCTCTGTGGGGTTTTTTTTTTGTGTGTGTGTTTTTTTTTCCCTTACTGACACGTCCCCTCTCTTGTGTCCTCCAGTGGACAGCCTGGCCCGGTCCAAGTATTGCTGACGCCCAATCAGGAGGAGGAAGAGGACCAGGCAACGCCCAACCAGGACGCTGTTCTGGGCCTGGACCTGCCCCCTCCACCTTATCGGCCTCCTCCCCCACGACCCCCGCTCACCCTCAGTATCACTCACCCGTGTGCCCCTTCCAGTCAAGGGGAGGAGAGCGAGCGTCTTGGGTTGGTCAGGAGAGGGAAGGAAGGGGAGGATGGGAGGGAGGGGACAGGGGTGAGGCTGTGTGAGTTGCTGCAGGCGGGAGGAGTTAGTGTCAGACCCCTGGGGAAGCACTTAGCCATCTCTCTGCCCTCGCTTCCTCTGCGTCTCTGGGATACACACACCACACACGCTGACGGCCTTAAGATGAGGCCTCAGACACACTCCACACACACTGCACGCACACACCTTGAACCCTCGCAAACACACGCGCCCCATCCACCTTCCTCTCCCTCCTCTCCTCTGGAAGTCTCTGGGGATGGGAAACCCCTCACAGGGATGTTGCAGCCCCCCCATCCTCATTCTTCCACCAACACCAATCGCCATTGGCAAGGCCATGGAATTGCTCCTGAAACTAACACACGCCATTGGTCTTCCTGGAGCCTGGACCGCCCGGATGCCGTGGTGACTCCGTATGACACACCCCCAGACCGCTGTTTTCCCATCAGGCCGCAGCCGCCCAGCCAGACTTGCAGCTACAGCAGCCAGTCGTCACCCGGGCACTGCAGCTTCCAGCGCGGCTCCGGCCAAGCCTGTGACCACGAAGAGGCGGAGCTGTCTGAGCTTGATTCCCTTTACCAGGCCAGTCTGCAGGCTGGAAGGACAGGTACACACACTCTGACACACACTGGGGTGGGGGGGTTGTTTAAGTTAGTGAGAAGGGAAAAAAAAAACATCCCATGTTTGTTTATCGCTAAGTGTGGCTGAGATACAGAGACAGATCCTGATCCAAATGAAAAATGAATCAGAAATGGTTTCACCAAGTAGGAAGTACAAATAATTTTGTGCCCCAGGTGTCAATATCACAAAACAAGTACAATACAAACACAACGGTGAATACAAATATGAATTCATTATGAAAACAATATATATGTCAATATATATGTGTGTAAATAACTGGATGTTTGTGTATACACACACATACAGTACATACACACATACATATGTACTATATGTATTAACTATCACTAAAATTAAGCATATAAAAATATGATTATTGCCCGATTCCCTATAATAATAATAATAATAATAATAGTACATGCGATTATTTAGTTTTATATTAATAATGCCATTCTCAAATTAACTAAAGAAGCAAAAAAGGAGTATTGCAAACAAAAATACAGAAGAAAAAAGCAATGGAAGACAAACAATGAACAGAGATATGGAACATGATGAAGCAGCACAGACAGCAAAGGCAAAATCAGAAACAGTAAAACACAAAGTACAGACCAAATAAGCAGCAAGTGATAGAAATACACTGAAACACTGAGAGAAAAAGTTTTTAAGAGACAATTTAGGAGCATTGGCAGAAAAAGCGGTGGAATAGTGAATATAGGAGATAAAGTCCAACATTGTGGTCTGTTTTTAACTTTAAAGTTCATAATGTATAACATGCATCTTTTGACCCCCTATCTGTGTCTGGTTTCAGGCTGTAGCCCATCGGAGAGGCTCATATCCAGGGTGGGAGGGCAGACTCGCTCTAAGACCCCCAATGCAGACATGGAGAGGAGTGTGTATGGGGCAGACTGCACCAGTACCCCCACCTACCTCAACAAGGTAAGAACAGGATCGGACGGTTTTCTTTCTAATATTATCCCTGCACGTGTTGACACAGTTGAATCCATTTTCTGTTATCTGACAGACATTTTCTTCCTCTCCAGCCAATGGTGTTGCAGGATCTGCATTTTGGGGTGGAGCCAAATGATGGGGAAAACCTGAGGCGAATTGGACGCAGCCTGAGCGGCACAGTAGTGACCTCTCGACGCAGCCGTTTGACTGCAACCCGCAGCTTTGTAAGTGTGACTTCCTGTCCTCTGCTGCCTCTCTGTGGCCGTGCTTATGAACTGCATGTGCCTGCTGTCCCAGCCTGGCACGTTATGCATTGCTTCTCCCTAAGCTCTCCTCCACTTCTTTTTGTCTCGTTTCTCCCTTTTGTCTTGCTTCTCGATCTCCAACCTGTCCTCCTGCTCTCTCGCTCTTTTCCCCCCTCTCTCTCTCTCTCTCTCTCAAAGGTGAAGCAGGCTGATGTCAGTGCCTCTCCTTGCTTACTTCCTCTCTTCTGAGTCCCTGTTGCTATTCCACCACCATCATCTCCTCCATCTTTCTCATCACCAACACCTTCTCATCACCACCTCCCTCTGCTGCTTCACAGGTAAACACTGCACTGTGTTTCCTAACGTTTACACTCTTGTTCCAAATTTAAAGTCAGTCGTTTAATTGTTGAGCAAAGTTATTCCGATGTGACAAAGTGGACACATCTGGGGTATAGATTAGAGGTTTGTAGGAGATTTCCATGTTGTGGAAATGTGAGAATTTAATGTCTAATTTATCGTCTAAAAATCACAACTGATTCTGAGTAAATGTCTGAGGCCTTTCATAAAATACACAGGACCACATGAGTGTATGTTAATGAGGTCTTGTGTATTTCAGGAGCCAGATAAAATGTAACCTGCTCATCGAAC
>OMNV01009349.1:131457-188256 GCA_900303265.1 Brotula barbata | reverse complement strand
GGGGCTGACAGGTCCATCGTGTTTCACCGGACGGCACTGCTGTTTTGCATCTGGCTGACAGCCTCAAACATACGCTTCACTTCCTCCATCACCACAAACGCTTTCCTGACGGTCCACCACTGCCAAAATCCCCTCCTCCCATCCACGCCGGTGCTGCCAGCCACTGCCCCTGGTGCGTTTGTGATTGCGGTCCATCTACGGGGGGACGGGAGGTAATGGCTAATGCCGCTGGCACGTGAAGAGACACAAATAATCGTCCATTTGCCACTGTCGCCGAGCTTTCGGCGTCTGGAGGTAATTGGCCTTTTAATTCTCTGTTTAATGACACTAATTGGTCACATGTAGATTTTCTGTCCTGCAGCTGCTTTTAACAAAATGGAGGCCACACACGCACCCACACACACACACACACACACACCTCCAGCCAAACACAAAGCCAGCGGGCCAATTAAAGCTGATGGATGCATCAGCAGCCAGTCCATTAAATCCTGAAAACGTCCGTCTGATGTCCTCTGGATTCAAACCAGCAGCTCTGAGTCTGGACCCCTGCAGAGACCCCCTCTGTCTCCTTCAGCAAGGACAAGCACATCAAACACTGGGGCCTCCTTCAGGTTTCCACTCAGTGCCAAAGTTTTGCGGTGCCAGACTGAGCCAGTTTGAGGCCCGGCTCGTTTCTGGAGTAGCTTTGACTTTTGACCTCCTGCCCGATCCGACGCCTCCTTACCGCTGGAGGTCCGCGCGCCGTAAAATTTACAACTCCGCACCAGAGAAGCCCACTTAGAGGCGATGCCGATTCAGTGACGCAAAGCCGTTTGAATGCATCTTCAGCAGCTACGGGGGGTTTGAAATGGTTCAAGTTGTAAGAAAATGCTTCTAATTATTCCGATAACAGCTGATCTAATGTAATAAACTGATTATAAATGGGTAATTAGTTTATACAGCAGCAGAGATCCGTGTGTTTCCTGTCAGCGGGGGGGGACGGACAAATTCACACGGAATTTTCCCCGGCTGTCCCTCCGCCCGCTGCGAGCCCTGCTGATGGCACCGCTCGCTTTTCCCGTGAAGTCCATTAGTTTGTTCTTCCATCTTCAGCAGCAGCATCCGTCTCTCCGTGAACACATGAAATATGCATCGGCTCAAACAGAGGATGCTGATATTTCCCAGCATTCCCTGAGGAATGCAAATAAGAAAAGGTTTCTGTTCTTTTTTTTTTTCCCTCTGTCTTCCTTCAGCGTGGCGGCGTTCTGCCTGGTTGTAGGTACCAAAACGTCTAATCAGAGCTCGGCGGCGTCGACTGCTGTCTTCCAAACGCCCGGCTGAAGTTACGGTCGGAGTTTTTGTCGAACACGATTCAATCGAGTTAACTCTCAGATACTGGATCGGCGTCCGTCCGATACGGTAGGAACGGTTGACGTTTTGTTCCTGATTGTAGAGACGAAGGCTGTGCGTTCGCTCCTCCGTTGTCTTCTCCATGGCAACAGCAGCAACGCTCCTCGATTCCACGTTGAAGATTCTTGCGGCGGCGTGGTTTCGGGGAGAGGTCATACGTCTAACAGGGACACAGTTGGACTTTTTGGAGTCGTTTGTCTGCTTTGGTGCCCTTTTGACACCCGGCTCCACATGGACAGTGGTCACAGCCTGAGGCAGCGTGTTGACCGCGGCGGATGAAGGAAGCTCGTACGGGTTTTCAGCCTGTCTGTGTTGTCTGCAGCAGCGTGTGGAGGTGAGCTCCAATGGGCTGATCAGACAGAATCACAGGTGGTTCAAAGTGGAGCTTGAACCCGGCCCGGTAACTTTAGAGAGTTGTCGGAGTTGGGCCTGACTTGTGTGTGTGTGTGTGTGTGTGTCCTGGTTGGATATAGTGGCCAAAAAACATCCCTTGTTCATCATTATGCAGCATCAATATCAGCCTTTAGTCATAATATTTTAAATGCGTCTCTTACCGTGAACAGATTACGATGGTACACTTTGTATCTGTCTGTTCATTGCCAAGTTTTACTCAAAATATAAGTTCATTTTTAAGAGTTGACAAATTTTCAGCCGTTTCTGCATTTTATGTGATTGGTCAATGTTTCCCACCATCTTGTAATTTTCTGGGAATTTAATCATCATCATCGTCTCGTCGTTATCGTCAAATCTGTCTGTGTTTCTCACGGAGCCACGGCCAAATATTTGTGCCATAATGAATGAAAATGACCATGGGAAGGTTTATGGTGACATCACGTTGGACTAGGAGCATTCAGCCCGATATGTATCATGTCATTGTTAGCTGAAGTGCTGATATCAGGGCCGAATGAAGGACAGCGTCGCTTTATTTCCTCCATTTCCTCCTCAAACTGCGTTTCCTCCTCTGTATTCCATCAGCACCACTGCTGCACAGCTTCCTCTGTGCCACTTTTTTACATTTGGAACTTTATTCGTGGCCACCCTTTGGTCGCACAGATCCAGATCCAAGATTCCTGCTCTACAGGAACACGTCCTGGGCAACCACTAAGTCAACAAATATGTTTATGCGTTACATTTTATGAATCAATAAACCCTCTGAAAGCCTAAGTAGACTCGGTACCTCATCATCTCTTCATTTTTCAGATGGGTCTAAAATATAAAGTAGCACTATGAACAGAACATTAAGAAAGAGATGATTCATGGGACTTCCAGGTTTCACTGAAATAAAGACCGTGACGCTGTAGCACAGGGCAAAAGGAAGATATAGAACAGAGGATAGCTACTGTCCTTACCTGGATAAAGTCCCCCCCTCTCCTTGAAGGAATCGATTTGTTTAGTCTAATTTGAGGTGACTTCAATGAGTGAAACATCAAGATACATTTTCCATTTTTAATCAAAATATATTGAAGTCTTCACAGTAAATGCTCCAAACTTACAGGCCAGAACCTCCATCCTCTTTTCTGATGTTCATTTCCACCAACTTTTGCCTTTTCTAGTGTTAATATAAGGTCATATAGGCTGAATATACAAATATATGGTTAAAAACATACAAAACTGAGGATTAAGAGTGACATTTTGGCGTCAAATGTAGCCTAGAAAAGACATTCAAGATGTTCCTGTTATTACTGTATATCTCCGAAAAAACAGAAACAACGCCGGCTGCCAGATTACGGCAATTAGAAGAAGAAATATGTGAGATAGTCACATTTTCCCGTCTGGTCTTCGATCCTCACCGAGTTCTTTGACGAATTTGACAAACAAATGTTTCCTCGAGCGCTCTGGACGTCTTGGATGGGTACAATGAAATTAGAGTTTACTGTGGAGTCCATTAGCATCAGTACTCTGTGTTCTCTGATCCAAACAGTCCTGCTCATCGTGTAGGGTATATTTCAGGCTGAGGACGAGCAGAAATTACTTCCTGCTCTTACCTGTGGTTCATTTCCTGACTGGAGAAGGAAATGACAGTGCAGTGGCTGCAGGCGGAATCAGGACAAGCAGACACCACGCTCATCTTCCTTAGATGCTTTAATCATCGCCTGCAGCCACGACGTCAGAATGCAGACATTGCCGTCCTTTTCAGATGACACCGCGAGGAAGGGAAGGTGTAATTAACGCTCCGACCCGAACGCATCATCACCGCGGGCTCAAGAAGCAGCACCAACTGCGAGGACGCCACGTTGGCCGAAAAGTTGATCGGCACTCCTTTGCGCGCGCGTGCTGTCGATCTGGTACCTCAAACTGGGAGGGACTCCATCCACAGAGAGGACCAGATCACGTGGCTCAGTGGAGGCCATCAAACATGGAGCGCCTGAACGTCACGAAGATAAGGATCTACAACATAGTTACCATGATTCATGGGGAAGACAAAACAAATACTGAATATAATCAAGATGAAAAGGAAGCAAGACAGGAAGATCTCCGGTTCCTTTGTGGATCACGTGGTCTTTTCAGGCCTGGCGATGGCGGTCGTTCCCATGTGAAACCTGCATGTGTTCGGCGAAGATCCGTTTTCTGTCAACATACAGCTGATCTTGCAAATTAACGTTGGGACAAGTGGAGCAAACTCAAAAACTCGCACCAAAACGTTACAGGCCATTTGAACTGAGCCTGATATGAATCTGTAATCTAATATTAATGTGAATCTGATTTGAACGGGAAGCTATCCACATGTGAATCTGATGTGAATCTGTTGTTCATGAATTCTCATCCAGGATTTGGACAGCTCAGGGAGTTTCTTTCGCATTCCAGGATTTATAACATCTTTCCACATAATTTGTGGAAATCCTCATTACATACTGATAAGAAACCATAAATTGAGTCTGACACACTCATGCACATCCACACACACACACACACACACACACAAGGGCTTGTTGAGGAAGAGAGAGAATAAAGAACAAATGAAAGCCAAAAAAGAGAAAAAAAGAACAGAAGACAGCAGACAAAACGAAAGAAAGGACAGTCAGAAGAGACTTAAGACAGAAAGTAAAGCATCAAAGTGAAGGCAAAGATCTTTAAGCAGAGAGGCGTCACTGTGACTCCTCTGAACTGTCCGTCATTCTTAAAGGGGGCGGGAGTGTGTGTGTGAGTGTGTGAGTGTTTTCAGACAGCTGTAGGAGATTTTTGTGTTTTTCCATGATGATCTGGAATAACATACTGCATAAAGTATAAATTGACTTTTTTATCGATATAAATCAAATTTCACGTGAATGCTTTTTGTATTAAATAAACACGCTCACACACATTATATATACTCACACACACGCCGACAGACAGCGCAGCACGAGCACTACGTGGTGTTCAGGGCAACTTGTTGAACGCTGCTGTTATGTGGCGCCATCTCGTGGTAATCTGTCGTAACTGCAGAATCTGAGCGCGGAATCTGTTGCATCTTCGGTTTACATTTTAGGAAATCCACATCGAAAATTAAAAAAAAAATAAAAAATAAGTTCCACTACTGGCCAAACACACACGCACTGAGGGTCAGCCAGAATTCACTTGCAGAAATCATGCATAAGCCTGTACCATAATTTCCTGAATAGAGCGTGAGTCTGTTAAAATAAACATCAAATCAGGCTTTTCTGAAATTCTGATTCAGAAGAAAAACCTCTGGAAAGTTGCTGAGGTATAAACGTTCTCTCAAATCTGAAGAGTTAACGTTTCTTAAACATCACTGTCAAATCCCAGACTGGAGGAGGAAAGGGAGGACAAAGCCTTCTGCCTTTTCATCTCCCATCTTAAGATGTATAGAGTGGAGCTGAATCACCAGAGGACCGCGTGCCATCAGGTCTGCCACATCCACTCAAATTTAACAGTCAATCATAGCAAAACAAAAACAAAAAATAATATGGCAAAGAAATTTGAATGCAGAACATATTGTTAAGTGCAAATGGCTGTGGACCCAAGGAAGGAAAAAGACTTCATTCAATGACTCACTGTTCTAGCATTCCAGGCCAAACTGTCATAGTTTTTACAGTACCACCATGAGGCCTAGCAGTAGCATTATTTAATGAGTTGGTCCCTGGATTACGTCAAACCTGTTCACCATCTTGGTTCTCTATATCAATGAATGGACTGTGTGTGTGTGTGTGTGTGTGTGTGTGTGTGTGTGTCTGTCTCGCCCTCTGACCCCATGTGTGTTGTATGTTTTATTTTTCTGTGTTGTTATATCTTTCTTGTAATTAATTCTTTCCTAAACTTAGCTCCCATTGCTCCGGGCCACTCAAGCAGAGGACTGAATTTCCACCCCCTTTAAAAAAACAACAACAAAACAAACGGTACAGTATATTTTTCCTCGCCTTCATGGAGAACTTTGGACTGAGTGAGGAAGCGTTTGTTGTGTGGGCCTTCAAAGCCCAGAATGTTGGGGAGTATTCTGTTGCTTCATACACATCAGTGGTGACAGATGAGACACAATTCCAGATCTTTAGATAAAAAGTGATTTAATCTTTTTTGTGACACAGTGTATAAGGCTCAGAACCGTTGCACGCTTTAATCAAAATATACATGTTTCATCATCAGATATAAAACCAATAATGACCTCTCAGACACTGACTGTGGTATAAAACATTTATGTACACTGTAAGCCCTCTCCCCACCAACCAACCAACCAACCAACCAACCCTCTATCCGCCGGCTTAACCAAGGACAGGAAGTGACAGAGTGACTTCCTGCCCCACCTTTGCGCTGCACCCAAGTCACCTGGGAGAAGTAAAATATTAGAGCTCAGACATCCGTTTCTCTGTATCAGAGATTGATTTTTACATAAATTGATTGGCTGAAGTTAAACAGAAAAAAAAAAAGATGCGCTGATGTCCACCATGAATAGAGTAGGTAGAGGAGACGCTACAGGAATGTTGCAAATATCTCTCCTCCAAGACGCCAACCTGCTTTCTCCAAACTCTTCTCAGACATCAAGTCTTATACATTCCTTCATGACATCATTGTGACATTGCATCCAGTTTTAAATTTAAGGCTACAGCTGACTGTAACATAGGTAAGAAGGTGCTATTCAAATGTAACCCTGAATAGCTTTTCACCATCCGAGTATTAGTAGGATTTTGTCCACCTCATCGCAAATATGATGAATTTTTAGAGGTAGATTGAGAGGTTATGAAACTTGAACTGAACGAAAACAACACATTTCACCGTGATACCAACTGATCACGCGACTGTTCCACCATTGCAACAGTGCAATGGTGGTGCAAGAAGATTAATGTACATTGATTAACGGAGACAGTTCCTACCATCGTTCCACCTCAAATTCATGGTCATAATGGAGGAGACATAGGGCTAATGGGCTAGATGCTTCTCCCGACGGCCCCTCCCACTTCTGTCCGTAGGCTCTACCCTCACACTGGAGGGTGGAGCAACAACCGTGACTTTAGACGAGAGGGGTAGCGTGTGCCTTAGCGGTCTCAAAGTGATTAATCGTATACATTTAAAACAGCATCAATTTTGACTTTTGCTGAGGGCAGGGGTGAACAGAAATGTCTTCGGTGTGTTTTTGTATATACACAATGGGGATACAAACAGGTATAACAGCGCAGTTTCATTTTCCTAGGTGACTTGAACGCAGCAGAACTGTAAAAACGGACACTCATCAGCTTCTTTTGGAGGAAACACTTTAGTTGAGACAGTGAAGAACCTGTTCAACGCTGCGTACAGGTGTACAAGAATAGGTGGACGTCTGAGCGCCTGGAATGTTGACATGATGACCATTAAGACACAGACAAACCAAACCAGCATCTTCTGGTTTCATTAACTTTGTTTCAGAATGAGAAGGAATTAATGCCTGATATAAGACTCAGGACTGCATTGAAGGCACTACCCATAAGATCTGGCTTTGAAAAAGAGACCAAAGACCCACTGCCGTGTCAGACCTGGTGAGCAGCAAGTTGAATCCAGTGAAGCGGTCGAAATTTTTGCTTAAAACAAACATACATTCCCACAGGAGAACCCTAAATGTATTTTTAGTCCTTAAAACCAGAAACCTGAGGCAGGCAGATTTGTTTGCATCTAAAAGGCTGTTTTTGGTTTCAGCTGTAGTGGATCACAAACTTATAAATTAACCGATCAGAGAGGGAACAAGACAAACAAGACAAGCTAATCGTGAGTCACAAATCCGACAGAAACAAATCAACATTCTTCTGCAGACTGCAGATTAACCAGAAGGCAGTGAACGGCAAGAATGAAGCAGAGCCCGGACAGACAGAAAACCCAAGAGACAAAACAATCAGGAATGTTTAAAATATTGCTACGATATTTCATTTGAATAGAAAGTGATTGCATACATGAGATTAAAGAAATCAAAAGGAATGGAAAAAGAATTGCATCTAGGAATATAAAAACACCCAGCAAACCCTTAAAAACAACAGAATCAGTTCACGTTTCACACTACAGTAACCAGCAGTACACATACAGGACACTAAAACATAAAACACCGATAAAATACACAGAAAATATGGATATATCTGTAATACATCTCATTAACAGTAAACTTTTAGCAACTGTAAACCTGCTATTTGTCAATTTACAGAGGCATGATGGGATTTTTTTTTTTGACATATCAAACTCTAGGTCATTAAGAGTCCAGGATTAAGGCACAGGGATTATCTGAAGGCTACAAAAGACCAAAGTTTACAAGGTATAGGATTCTTTGACGAGGATCCCACTCAGTCCAGGTAAAGGAATTTAATTTAATGATGCTCGAGTTAAGGAATCTCATCTTAACTAGGTCAAAGTAAAATTTCTTAGCGCACCACGTTTAAGGAATGAAACCTTGACATTGCCCAGGTTACAGTCAAATTCCACAAGAAGGCCAAGAGGAGAATCACACCTTAACAAGGCCCATCTTAAGGCAAAATTACTTAACAAATCCAAGTTTAAGAAAACACTCATTAACAAGGCACAGGTTATGCAAACATACCTGAATGAGGCCCTGGTTAAGGTAGAACTCCTTAATTCCTTGGGTTTGAGGAATCCCATTTTAGCAGGAGTCAGGTTGAGGAATCTCACCATAAGAAAGGCTTCAGATAAGGACACGCACTTGACAACACCCAGGTTCAAATCTGATTTGCCTGAGAATAAAATCGACGACTATCCACCCAGACAAACCATCTCACAACATAGTTTAAAGAGAGTAAAACTTAATCTCAAAGGGAAAACTGCAGAAAAGGATAAGGTAAAGCCTTAAATTAAGAATTATTTTAAGAAAGTGAGTTTATAAACTCGTAATATCTGAAGAGTTTAAATCAGTACTCCCAGTTTTTCAGAAATTTTGGATTAAATCTAACTCAAAAAATCTGAACTTTCTCCCAGACATCCAAGTTGAGGTCAAGGCGGAAGATGGTTGCAAGGAAACCATTTCACTGTGAAGAATCAAAATTCTGACTATTAGATTAGGGTCAGAATTTTTACATTGATTTCAAATGTATTCCCTGAATTCTAAGAATAATCTCAGAGGTCCAATAATTTGTTTTTCAAGTGAGACTAATCTCCTGTAGTGAGCTGTGTTTAAAAGCATTTAAAATAATAATTTAACACTAGACCAGACTTTATGGTGGACTTCTGCTGATACAATGGAATGTTGGAGTGTAGTGGACACCATTTAGTCCAGAGGACAGCTGCTGTCCTCAGAGGAACGTGGAGGAGTCGGCTGGTCTGTCCATTGGCTCAGATGGAGGACTTGGAGAAGGAGACCCTCAGGTGGTGGTTCTCCCCCAAGTCGTGGTTGTGGAACATGATGAGGGACTCAATGGCCTCCTCCACTGAGCCCATCTGGATCAAAGCCATCTTATGGTCTTTCCTGAGGAAAATTCACCAAGACATTTACAGGTGGTCGGATATTAGGACAAGAGAACAATTGATTCTTTGGATAAGATAAAGGACTGTGGAAGTACAAGTATGGGACACGTAAAAGGACTTTGCGACATTGGAAAATGACTTGAGGTCAAGGACTAGGTTCAAGGCCTGAGGACAGAGAGGCAGGATTCAGTGAGGATTTGGAATGAGATGCAGAGCTTGAAGGAGTGAGTGGGGGCAGATTTGGAAGCAGAGACAGGAAATTAGTGACTTACTGGAAGAACTTGAAGGCTTTGACCATGGTGCCTGAGCTGGCGAACAGCAACTTGAGGTCTTCCTCAACAACAGACGGACTACAAACAAAGAGGAAATCACAATCAAAATGTGCTGCTGAAAACATTTTTGTTTTGATTTCTTGTTTATTTGGAGTTCTGACACAGATGGAGGGCCCCCTTTAATAGAAAGGATGCTCTGGTGGACTTACGGGATGTTGGAGAGGTGCAAGGTGGCAGAGGGAGGAAAGATGTTGGAATAGTTCTTGGAGCCAGGCTTCTTGAAACGGTGCAGGGGGGAGTTGCTGTAGTCTTTGGTCAGGCCCTGGTCCTCGTGGCCTTCACGGGGAAGCTGGACACTGGTATGTTTGGACAGCGTTATGCGCAGTGGCTTTCCATGCAGACGTTGACCGTTCAGGTGGCTCATGGCTACAATTAAAATGGACGGAAGATTCCCACAAGACCATTACCGGACTACACAGAACATGGAAGACAGATCTGAGGGGAAATTTGGGGAATCAGATGAAAGGACCAAGGTGAGTTGGGTGTTACCTAGCTGAGCTTGGGTGCTGTCTGACATCTGAACCAGAGCGTTCTCCTTTTTGTTGAACAGAATCTTCACTCTCATCACATCACCGTAAACACCTTAACATAGCCAGGAAGAGAGACAAAGCTTGAATTTAACCCTCTTGCAAAATCAGATGTTCACAAATGACCTCAATCACCTGAAATCTATTAATCCCTAAAGGAACCTTTGTATAAAACTGCTTGAGCTACAGCCACTGACCCTTGGTCTATTGGTCAATAAAACAGTGTTTCGAAAACTTTCGAAAAGTATTTTTTATTCTTGAAATATTTCTTGAAGTGAGGTTTTACTTTAATGAAATTTTTCCAAATGTAAAAACTGGGAGGTGAAGGAAGTACAGCAGGGAAGCACTGCTCTCAGGGAGGCAACCAGCTGATGAATTTGTGAATTCCTGAATGGTTAAACACAGGAAATGCAAGTGAGGAAATTAAGGGTAAGGGTCAGAGGAAATTAAAAATGGCAGATTACACTGTGTAGGTAGGAACTATGAATTATGGGAATGTTGACTAAAAAACCAAGAGCAGCTGATTCAGCACTGAGGACATGCAAACTGAAGGAAACCCGCATGCAAACTCAAAAGTAAGACTCCGAATGATGAAGTACACAATAAATGCAGCATCTCAAACCTCATAGTTCTCTGAGGATCACAACTAGTTTGACAAAGAAGACGATGTGGTGCTAGTATGGATGTAAGTGATCCGCACCCCTAATAGGCGCACAACCACCATATTAAACCTTTGGTGTTTAGCTCTTTTTTGCGTACGAACAAGTGACAGACCAATGTTGGTTCTTTAACATCCGATGTCAATATTATAGTGAGCAGACAAGACAATGGCAGACAGGAGGCCAATTGAGTTTTCTCTAGCTGGTTTTAGTTAATGGTAAAACATATTTGAAAAACTGATCATTTCTCTTATTCTAAATATATTCACCAAAAAAGACAAAAACAGAAATGAGGTAGTAGGATCAAATGGTCCTCTTCACAAATTAATCAAGAGAGTCGCAGGTTGTGTTGTAGGCTTTTAAAAATAGTTTGATATCGGCCTAATTAATTATCCCAGCCGATTAATTGGTCTATCACTAATTCACACGATGAAATTTTAATAATTTTGAAGATGGAAAATTACACCTATCTGGAGATGGATGAGGAGGTGCAAGAGGTTCAGCTGGAGGGGATGAGGAGATCCACAGAGAGGAGTTGGCCTATTTAAATGATCAATGGTACATGGTCTGGCGAACCACAGAGGGGCGGGTCCGAATCCATTTTCCTATTTTGACTGTGTGTAATCTTGGCACACAGTGAGGCGCAGGGGCACTAAAGGATAGTATTTAGGCTCCTAATTAGTCACAGACGTGTTTTGGGGCAGCACATAATTTGAACCAATCAGAGTATCACCTGCCCTTCCCTTGAAGAGCCAAGTGCGCTTGAACATGGTTTATTGCTATTTAAATGGCGGGGACTAGACTTGGCATAACAAATCAGGCATTTGTGAAACAGATTTACTTCCGAGGTATCTAGGTGTATATTTGCGACAATGCTAACTTGAAGGCATGGCTGTTGTAACTAATTTGTTTTGTGGCATTATTGTTCACTAGTATAAGTGCTTGTTCTTAGGCATTCTATGGTTTGTTATTTCGTAACTAATTACTGCCTAGATGATCGAGGGTTCTCTGCTCTTTTATATATCCAAACTACATTGTATCACCACATCAAGAGCTGCCATAATACATGACTGGCTTCTGACCAAGATTTCCGTTTTGTCATTACCTAATGAGAAGATGTGTAGACTGAAAAGTGACAGGATGCCAACACCAACATCCAGTAAGAAATCCCAGTCACTATGTCACATTTCACATTAATGCAAATGAAAATACTTATTCAAACCTAATAGCTAGCTACATAGTAGCAGACTACCATAGATTGAGTGTATAGCCATTATCTAAGCAACGTGGTTGTTTGGCTATAGCAGAGAGTCAGAGCAGTGGGTCTATTTTTCTCAGCAGAACTTTGCAATTCTCATAAATGTATCTAAAAAGAATGTACTGTGTGAATTTATTTATGTGTGGTAAGTAGCCATATAGTCAGCAGGATAACATGATCTCAGATGGTGATTATTGTAGAGGAAAGGTTAAGAGGTGATTAGCTGAGGTTTTGTGCATCATCGGTAGTGACTAGAGGGACAACATGTTATTCCTTAGATACTGGGAGTGAATTCTGGTGGTCAGTTTATGCAATAAAGATGTTTGGACATTACAGATGCATTTTATCTGACAATCGATGTGGTTCACTGACACCATTGATGCACAGGTGGATGATATTTATGGAATGCTGTCATCAGCTGGACACATTGAGAACTGCATTTATCATGCCTTATTTTAACACATTTCTGGAAAACCATTAATCAAATAGTCACTGGCAAAACAAATAAGATTCTAATTCACTTTTTAGCAGTCATTGTGCGCGTTGTGCTCTTTGTAATACACCTTAATCGCTGTTCTAGATCTTAAAATTACACAAAAGTGAATGAGGAATAGCTGCAAATATTGTTGTGAATTCATTCAAATCACGCAAACTTTGACCAAACCAGCAGACATTTATAATCATAAAATCAAATAAAAAAAAGGAATACAATCAGAAAATTAAAAAATAAGAAAAATCAAGAACAATCAGGTAGTACTGATAATTTCAAATAAGATGCTAGTGGCAACATACCGAAGAGAATAAAGAGGCAGTGGGGCGTAACTCTCTTTATAAGACAGCAGAGAAGGCAGCGAGGGACAGGACAGGTAAAGGTGGGAGGTGCAGGACAGGTGGAGGGTCCAAGGCGTTTCCATGGCAACAAATAAAAAAAGACAGGTGAGGGGTCAATCAGAAGGTTAATTACCTCAGAAAAAGGTGGGATCAGATAATATCAATATGGAGAGCATATATTTTAAGATTTGTGTGTGTGTGTGCGCATGTGGAGATACATAGAGAGGAAGCACCATTCAGTAGCAACTCATTACAACAACAAGGTCAAATCAGTCCTAGCATCAAAACAAAACATGAAATCAGAGGGGGCAAAAAGGTGAAAACATCAGTGGGGTTGGCCATTTACTGAGACAGGAGGTCATAGTGGACCACTCAGCTGATATTACTTTACCGTTATCTGCTGAGATCTCAGATCAATTCGCAACAAATCAAAACTGCGTAATTAACATTATGATGAATTTTAAGTCTGAATAATCTGATACGGTAAATTCACTGTCACGCAGTGAGATAAGATGCCTCAGACTGCCCAACACCAAGTTAGATGAACATCAGACGAAAGTGAGTGTGCTGAACTACGATTAGAAGGTGAAAAAAAATGCAAGCAGGTAGTTAAAATTTTCTCTGTCTCCTTGACCTAAATTTATGACCGTTTGCACTATTTTATTCCAGGTCATCATTGGTTGCAGTGCATTTTGCCACCGTTCACAGATGTGTCATATGGAGATCACTGACCATCGTTTTATATTGATGATTAAGGTTGTCTTTATTCTGTGACTGCACAAATTAAATAATAAAAAAAAATATCACAGATTTTCATAAAGGCAGTTTAAATTAATCTGAAAAAGGCCTCGACTGGTACATCTGACAGGATTGTACATTTTTAAATGTACTGCTCAAGAACTAAATTTAAATCAAATTTAAAATGGATTTTAATGTTTTCAGACACTGTTCTATGACCTAAATGATCATGAATGATCATAGATTTGTTCCAGAAATTCTTCAAGACGTAAGAAGAAAGAGCAATTTCAACTTCCATAGAAAAAGAGAAGCACTAACCTCAGGGTTGAGGTTGCTAACCAGCAGGACACAGTGACCGGCAGGGATGGTAGGGAATCCCAGCCTGGTGGCCCCGGGCAGGGACAGAGAGGCTAGAGCTCCGGGCAGAGCAGGGACTGTCAGGCCTGGATAATGGGAGGACACTGGCAGGGGTGGGAGAGTGAACAAAGCTCCAAAAATTGAAGGGAAACACCGAACAGTCACAGAAACTTTAGGAATACAAGTATTTTAGCAGTTCATCTCAAATGTTCCTCCATTAAATCCAAAGTATAAAAAAATTAAAAGCGTTTCTCTTGTGCAGCATATTTAGAAAGAATACTGAAGGATTTCAGTTCAACTTGGTGTGGCTGGATGATCCAGTGACGAACCCACTAGTGATGTCAGTATTTACTTCTTAGAGAAATTTATGGAGAAAGCTCAAAATAGTTACAGCTACATGATTGGCATGGCACATTTTGTTTAAAATCTTATTTTGGGTTTTACTGATTTCATCCACAGATTCCAGAATTTGTGCAGAGCAGAAAAGCTTCTGATGGATTTTCTGTACCCCTATATTTAACCCTTACGTACTGATCTATTTACTGTATGGGTCAAGTCATTTTTACAACACCATAATTAGTTTCTAAACCAAGTTCTGAAAAAGTATCATTACAGTCGTTTCTGACAAACAGAATGTTGTTGGAACCAAAAAGAATGTATTTTTATCATCATAGCACAGAAAATTATACATTAATTATCAACTATTCAAACAATCTTTTAAGTTAAAAACCACATTATTGAGCTTTTTAAGTGTGTAGATCCTCACTGGTACCTTTTGGGGCACTGTAAGAAGAGTTACTGTACAACAGTGTGAATGAACTGTGAATATAAACTGACCTGCAGGCTGAATGGTGAAGGCTGGGGGGAAAGCGTGTGTTGCTCCAGCATATGGTGTTGCTGAGATGATTCCTGGAGCTGCATTGACAGAGAGAACATCTCTCATCTCACAATACATGATAGATATACATTCGATTACTTTGCACTATGCAGTCAAACTGCAAAGTTTCAACAATTTAATAATAATAAAACACCACTAAGCAAATCAATGTGATAACTGCATCTTAAAATCTCAGATAAGGTGTCGTTGTTATATTATCTTTAAAGTCGTTATTTATTAAACATGGAAAAAACAGATTAATCTGGGAGGTTTGCCTCATTCTGACAACATTTAAATTGAGAATTTGACAAGATTGGCATAGTTTAATACAAAAAAACCTGTGATACATGTTTGTCTGCTAATGCAGTCTAGTAATGTGCTAACTAATAAATGAGTGGGAGAAGAAAAAAGATGGTGTAAAAAGATTCTCTCTCACTCTCACTCCACCTCTTCATTACAGAATCAAATTGTTTGGTGTAAAGCTCTGTATGAAAGAGGCAGAGGAATGTTTCATTCAGGGCTGAGGTGGCTCTGGGACTTACTGAAGGCTGCAGCCATGGCTGGGTGCTCCATGGTGGGCTGGCCTTCTCCGGAGGGGAGGTCAGGCCGGGTGAAGTCTCTGCTCTTGTCATTGTTGAATTTGACATTAAGGCTGGTAAGTTTGGAGAAGCTGATCCGCAGGGTGCAGCAGCCGTTATATATGTTCTGTCCATCCAGACACTGAAACAACAAATTTGACTCTCATTACAGGTACGACAATTTGAATCTAGTCTAAGCTTGTGCTTATTTGGGACTGTATAGCTCATATTAGAATTTAATAATAGGTGTGAACAGGGCCCAGTAAACAAAGAGGTAACCTAAAATGGCAGTGTGAACAGCAGGGGGCAATGCTCACCAGTTTAGCATTCTGGGAGGTGAGTCCATCAGGGTACTGCAGCAGAGCCTGGAACTGGCTGTTCTTGGTAAAGATGATTATCTTCAGCACAGTGCCATACTTTGAGAAGATCTGAAATTGACAAATGAACTGTCACTGTAGTGCTTTGATTCTCTCCAATCTCCAAAATTTTATACTATTACAAATTATAATACATTTCTACCAACAAAGGATTTAAGAGTTGATCCAATAACACTTTCTATAGAAGAAAAACTCGGTGACATCAGCATGGAGATGTTTTTTTTTCTTCTCCAGTTTATGGTTTCATTTGATTTTCACTGAACAATGATAGCTACAATGGAAAATGTGAACCAGACCTTATGAGAGATTTTCATATGCTGTGGCCGATAAAGAAAAAAAGGATTGATACTTTATTGATCCCCGTAGGGAAATCAATTCTCTGAATTTTTACCCATCCTCAATGAGGAGCAGGGGGCAGCACACACAAGCAAATAGGAACACACACAGGGACACACACACACAACACGACCTTCTTGCTGTAAGGCAACAGTGCTAACCACTACCCCACCGTGCTGCCCAAAGTTATGTTCTGAAAGCAGAGCGTTTAACTCATTCAGCACTTTCTTGGTTAAAGTATGAGCTCATGTTAAGATGCACTGAATGATCTTGTCCACTGTGAAGGAAGGAATTCGACATGGCATACTCTTCTTGCAGGATTTAGTAGGCTGAAGTGCTGGTGAATCATGGTTTAGTGGAATTTAACTGTAACTAGAATTAAATTGTGCTCCTAATCCCTGCATTGAATCAACAATCTAAATCAAACAATAGATTGCGGTTCAGTCTGTGACCCCAAGACTCTGAATGAAACTACAAAGATCATTCAGAAAGTCACCCTTAGTTCATGAATGTTTTTCTGCTGTATTTTGTGTGAACTGACCAATTAAACTTGGATATAGATTTTTTTTTGTTTTGCTCCCATATATTATGCAGGACATGTTCATATGGGCTAGAAAACCTCACTTGTTTGATAAAGCCAAACACTTACTCCTGGATTATTATTATTTAAAAAAGATGGTTCTACTCAGTCATCCCATGTGTATTTACAAGATTTGTTACCTGATGAAGGATGTCCAGGGTGACAGGGTACAACCAGTTCTCTACAACCACCCGCAGTACCGGGCTTTGGGCCATGGCGGAGTCCACTGGACCAACATGAGATGCAGTGACTGCCTGAAGAGCTGCTTGGGCCCTCTGACAGAAACAAAATGTAAACATATGTTCAGTTAGGTGCATATTCCAAGGAAATTTGTATTTATCCCACACAATGACTAAAGCGTACTTCCATTGCTAGTTTTCTGCAAAACACAATTGAATTTGACAAGGTCCACCTAAATAAGTTTTGCTTTTCTCAACCTGTGACATTATGAAAATTAAACATCAGTATCAGTAATTAAGTATCAGATAAAGATTGAGCTGCGCTTCCAACATCTAAATCTACACTGTGTGGAATTATATTTCCAATTCTTTTACCTACTTCTGTGAGTTTATCACTGACATATTGAACATTCTGTCATCGTGCTTCCTCACAATTTCCTTTTTAAAATGTCCCAAACCACTCATTAAGTCAGTTTCAGTATTTTCCCCTACCATTCCTATTTGTGGGCATTGCACTCAGTCATCGTGACACCCTGCCCAGTAACTGAATTACAATTTACAATTATTGTTAAGGACAGAAGGGCTCTCTCTGGTGCCCTTGCAGCCGGTGGCATGACTGCAGAGTGAGGACAGTATTCGTAGCCACTGCCACTTGACATAAAAGAATCAAGAACAAAAGACACAACTGTGAGTCAATGTCGACGTCTGTCCTGTCTCTCCTTTAATGACAATATTCTTGAATAAATCTCTCTATAATATCACAAAACTACCTAGACACAGCTAAGAGACCAAAAGATCAGCACAAATTAAATCTTGCCAATGCTTTTGCTTTTAGGGGATGGTCGCCACTGGTGACTGACAAGGAAGGAATTTTGAAAAGTTAGGTGCATTGATGACCATTTTAGTCACCACCTGAAGCCCTGACCTCATGGGTCTTTGGGACTGAATAAATCAGTATATCCTCAAATCTGTCTGTCATACAGACCTGGGACCAAACCTTTGGGCTACTATATGAATTATATGACAAGCCCAACTGCACAGCACCTCTTCCTTGGGGAATATCCATTTGAAATGAAGACATGACCACCATCAAAAACTACAACAGGATGTGCATAATAAATTCTTGCATTGCTTCATTATTATGACTTATTTACTTCTTTACTGCCTCACAAAATCCACATCAAGTGAGTAAAACAACCTGCAATATTTACGGTTTTGTCCAAATATTGAGCAATGCCATTACACAATTTTTGTAAATTTTTACTTCAAATTGCACAAACGCTGGTCATACTGATAAAGACATACTGATCTGAACGAATTTGGGTGCAATTTGCACAAATTCTGGCTCTGTTACAAGGCATGTTATTGGAAGTTACCACTTGGTTGGGGGAGTTGTCGGTCTTCAGCTCTTTGTGGTTAGAAAACTGGATGTAGATGGGATGGTTCCTGATGACAGGTGTCATTGTGGAGTAGTAACCAACCATGGTCTGAGCTGCATCCTCTGAATTCATCTCTATGAAGGCCTGAAAGGACATGTTACAACACAGTTCACATCGTAAGAAGTTACTAAATAAATTAGACTTACCCTCTCACATTTTTCAATCACAAGAAATAAACATCACCCTTTAAATTGTACATATTTCCCATTCTTAGTATAAAAATATATACAAAGGCGCACTGCAGTGGTTCACCAGATTGGGGCGCACACCACATACATATCCCTCTGCCCTTCCTGTCTGTCTGTGTCTTTCTACAGCACCTATCATAATAAACTAGAAATTGAAAAGTATAAAAATCTTAAAAAATAATCCTAAAAAATAAGTTTAAGCAGCTGTACTACAGAAAATACATAAGGGTTTCGGCATAAAAAATAAATTTGAACCCTAATTTTAGCAATTCTGAAGACAGGATATGGTGTTTCATAGGATAACAATCCCACAATTCAATGAGTTATTTTCAAATATTAAGTATTTCTACAACTGTGTAGTTTTATATGTTTTTGTCGTGATGGTTACACAAAGGGTTGTCTGCTACTGCTGTCATCTTGACGTATTTGGAACATCAAAGGCATTCCTCAGCATTAACGCGCTAGCCCGTTGTGCCATCTCAACTGTTAGGCTAAATAATGCTAATGGTGGTATTAGCAACAATCTATCAATGTCTTAATATTTTGTCTTGACTTGTTTAATGCTGACTTTGGGTTAAAGCGCATCCTAGTTAGACAGCTAACTACATAGATAGTAGGAAGTAGGGCAGCTCAGCTCTGTTTTGTTTTTCTTCCCAGACCCTTGGGCTGCAATATTCTTGAACCCTGTGAGTTCAGATAACAATTCAAGAATGAAAATAGTTCTAGGCCAATTTTTATTGTCGGCTTTGTCTATAATGTGTACTACATACACATGTAAGCTAGAATGCCATGGTTATAGCCTACTGCCATGGTCGCGATCTGGCTGCTACTATTACAATATGTTTCCACTGTTACAACAGCCCAGGGTTACAGTTTGGTAATTACTTTGTATTCTACAAACCAGCTACATCAGGGTGTAGTAGGTAGAGCAAAGAGCAGGCTGCACCGATATCTATATATACTGTAAACTGGTGAAAAAAATTCACATAAGTGTACTCTTCTACTTATGAAACATAAAATGCAAAAAATGTTAACAAATATATCAATTTATACAGTAAATGTAAATTTCTCATTTAAACTGCAGCTTGGTTATCACATGCTGGCTATATTTCTTTGGTTTCAGGACAGTTGCCAGTGGTTTCATTCAGGTAGCTGTATGGCTTTGTAAGACTGGCATGGTACAGCCTAGTTGCCATGGTGCGCACACGCACGCGCGCGCGCACACACACACACACACACACACACACACACACAAACAGGGTTATTGTTGTTACCTGGTTTTTGGCTTTAAGCATCAACAGGTTGGTGACAGCTCCAAAGGGCATGCCCAGGGCGATGACCTCTGTCTCGTGTACGTCGCTGGGAAGCTTACGAACGTGGAGGACCCTGGAGGGCACACCAGGGCCTCTTATGTCACCTTTGAACTTCTTGCTGTCATTGCCATTGGCTGCAGAGGGGAGGACAGGCTAAATTTCAGTAACTGACTGGATAGTGTTAATTAGTCCACCAGTGTATCCTGGCCAAGTTTACAAGTTTGGAGAGTTTGTTGGATACATTGGTGACAAATTACTGAATAAACACTTTTTTTTACTAACTGTTAAGAACAACTGAGTTCCAGAACTTTATGGCACAGGATGTCCAGGCACAAATTTGCCAAACTAGTTGGACGCGCAAAGATATGAAGGCAAGATGAATATGACCCAGTCTTCCTCTCAGCATACATAATAATCCATCAAACAGTCAATACTTTAAATTTCCCTTGATGGATAAGTAATGGGCTTATCTAAAGTACAGCACAGTGGGTTGTGTGTTGTTGCTCCACTGCAGAGTAATAAACTAGTTATTCTATAAGTAAAAAACTAACAATTGTTGGATAAAGCTTTATCTGATGGCTTTCATTTATACATCACTGAAATGGACCCGACTGATTCACACTTGAGCCAAGCAGAGCTTGTGTACGGGCTGGTTTGTACGATTCTACACAGTTAGTGGATGATTCGCAAGCAATGGAAAAACATCTTCAAGTCCTTTTATTTGGTGGTGACAGAGGTGCTGGGGGACTTCTGTCACACACATAAAACATGAAATAATTTTATGTATGTTTCTTACATGAGGAGTTTACTGACCTGTGGTGCTCATGATATATGGGCCGTTGGAAATGCTGGAGAAAAGCTCGTCAGATCCTCTCTGAAAGAAATTAAACGCGCAACAAAAAACCCATCAGTTTCAGCTACGCTCACAGAACAGCACAAGTCGCAGTAATGCATAGATGTTTAGATACAAAATATTTTACTAATTAACAGTGCATTTTCAATTGTCACGGCATCGCACAAAAAAATCTTGTGAAAAGGATGTTTTGTTTTACATGTAGAACAAAGCAACCAACAAAGGAAAAGCAAGACAATTCATAGGAAGTGACTGACAGAACCACAGGAAGTGGAGAAACAGCCTGTGACAGCATCTATCTGCTGGACGGAGAGAATCCTTGTAACAGTCAGCTTTCTCAAGTTCTGCATGCAATAATTGAATATTTCATCCAACCAATTTGTAAAATGTCTGTGATGTGTTCAATTTATACAGTTTATTTTGTATTACTTTTAGTTGGGCTATTCAAATGAGGTCAAATAAAACCCTATCAGTGTGAATATTGACCTCCTCTGGCTGCCTTGTGATTAAATTTACTGGCATGTAATAATGTGAGAAGCACCATCTGGTCAGTTATAATCATACAGTAAAACTAAGGATTATCATTTTAAAAGAAAATCGTGTACAAAACGATGGATAAATCATTTCACCATTAACTCAGACCCCTGGCACCTGAAGAGCAGCATTTCCTAGCGGGTCATGTTTTGTTCTGAGTGGATTGACTCATCGTGTGATCAGTCAGATCCTCTTTCTGCTACTCACATCAATAATGGAACAGAAACTCGAGTCCTGCCTCTCCTGTAACCACGTCTTGTATCCAGCCTCATTATCTTTATCTGCTCTGTGCTGTGCTGTCTGGCAGCTGTCGCCCGGCTGCCTCCACCTTCCCTCGGGCCAAGCGGGCTAGCAAAAGGCCCATGACTCCTATGATGAACAGTCACAGCTGGTTTTAAGCTCTCAGGTCGTACTAAAACACTGACTGACTCTGCCAGAAACAATATCACGCTTCCATTTGGCCCTTTGCACATCCTTGTAAATACATTTGGTGCAATTATAGTTTGTTTCTGATACCATTATACTTAGATTTCAGCTTCAAACCCTCAACAGTGAGCGTACTTTTTCTGTAGCAATTCAATACCGAACCCTTCACTACACACACCATGGTCCTGTCTGCCCGTGTGAACCGCAATTTTTTAGTTCAACATAACTTGCGTGCATGCAGGACTCGCTTCCCCATCCACAACCCCTTCCCTGGAGAATAGCTGTGAACTATCAGTATATCAATGAGGAGTCATATAGACGGAACTGGAGAGAGGGCAGGAATGCATAAGCAAAGCATCTCTACTCGCAAAATGCAGTAGAGACTAATTTTACTTTTATAAATTACCCAATTTATGTGCAATTGTTCCATTTCTGCGCAGTGTGACACTTTCAGGTGCGTCTTATGGCCGTGATCACTCAACTCTGCCTCACCGCGTCACACACACACACGGAGCTGTGAAGCTGATTGCAACAGAAACTGAAGGATTGAGATTGCAACCAGTCCATGTATGGGGACTTTTCTAAAAAGAAAAGAAATGTACGTGTTAGAGTGGGGAAGTGAGATCCGATCACAGGATGCATGTCAATGTTTGGACAGACACATCTAGAGCTGGACACTTGAGATCGAATTGCCCGCAGTTGTTAAAACCTGGTCTAACCAGGGCAGAAGTAGACCCTGTAATAAATAAACCATTCAAAAAATCATGAACAATTATAACAGACAAAAGATATCAAAACTGAGACCAAAAACCACAGTGCAAACTGAATTGTGGAATTGTTGCACCGTTGCACGCCTTCTTTTCTGTCATGGGACAGATAATTCCCTATTCCCTTATCGTCTAAACTAGCAAAAAAAAGCGCAGTTCAGCCAAAACAGTAGTTTCTCAATTTAAAGAACCAAGCAGCTATTAAACGTCTGGTTTAGGGTAGTTGCACAAATTGTGTTCAGTGGAATGTATCAACTTTGATTCAGTCATGCAGTATTGCTCCCATTGAAGCGCACATTATTGCGTCAGGGAAGGAGTAGATGGGTAAAACATGAATTACCATTTCAAGTCCACTTCATCCACTTGTATTTGTTGGGGGTGGCTCTTTCTGCTATGTATGTCCAGTCAGAAGGTAAACTTGTTAAAACTGAATAGTAAACAGGAAATGTCCCAAAAAGTGCCCCTCATCTCTTCTTTGAAACAAAAATAAATTTTGAATTAGCTCATGAGATCAAGAATTGGAATCGAAACATATTAACCTCTTTGTTGTGCATAAATAAATTCGACCACAACATTGTTTTTGGTTTTGATAAAGACAACATGCATTAGTTTCTTTGTCTTTTGAAATGCTCTTTTATTAATTACTGCCAACTAACTGTTCGCCGGTGACAGACACAAGTGTTCCTTTTTTTTATATATATACTGTATATTTGCCAGACCGACAAGATGTGGAAAAACCTGACTGCCCCTTTATCTGCAGCTCGTGTGAATTCACTGGTTTCAGATGACAACACCCCGGGGCCAGAGAAAGAAACACTAGAGCTAATCAGAGGATAAGTTACCATCCTTTCAACATTAACTGCTCCATGCTAGTTCCTGTAGAGGAAACTAGTCACAAGAATGATTCAAACTGCAGCCTTCAAGTGCCATTGGCACAGATCCTGGTTCATTTCTACAGCAGCAGCAACTGTGCCAGGCATATCAAACATGATTAAGGTGAGAATGGGGAAATACCAGCTAACAGAATAAAGAGCAACTGCAACTAACATCTAACAATCAAATCACACAAATTTAGGAACAAACAGTACACAAAACATGTTTTTTGGACCGGCACTTACATCATTATCCTAACTCAGAACTTGAGCTGAACAATTGGCTTGGCAGCCTATGGCTGCTGACACAGGGCTCTTAACATCATTAAGGTTGTTTTGTTTGGCTGTGTTTTGCCTAAACAAGTCATGAAAGTTTGCTTCAGTGACAAACTTTGCAGTCTCACCTGGCAGAATTTTGAACAAATCAACGCCAATACCGTGAAATGTGTTCTGTTGCGCAGCATAAATGTATGAGAAAAGAATGGTTAAGTAGCAGATGTCCAGCAGGACCAAGTTGAAGGACCAATGTTTAAGACAGGGAGGAGAGTTTTAAGGTACCGTTTTTATTCATCTTTATGCCGCTATTATTGCTCTTATTTATTAACATTAAGCTTTTCTTATTGGAGATCATTATTAAGTATTCGTCATTGGAGTACCCTGCAAATCTGAGTGACAATATCTTCAGACATTTGAGGTGTGCAAGTTAATGTAAAATTAGCTTATATATTATTGTAGTGTTATAGGCAGAGTGTACAGAAAGATGCCGCAACACGTTCATAGTTTGTAGCTAATCTTTTTGGCAAGTGATACTGTTAAAACTACTGTACAGGACTTTCAATTTAATTCAACAACATTTTAGTCCATTCTGCCTATAACACTACATTTTATGTGCGCATATAAAAATCGGCCAAGGTATCAAAATTTGATTACTCCCCAATATCGGTATCGGGAATGTGAGGCAAACATTGTAAAGCGCTATAGAAATGTAGTCCATTTACCAAAAGGCTGTGCTCTTCTTTGTTTTATACAAATATGTTTGTGGTGATATAACACTAACCCTGCCCAACAAATGAAGTCAGTTGCACACAAGGAGACAATGATACTAAAATAAAACAGATGAATCAAACAGAAAGTAAAAACACACACATTTTTGTAAAATAAACCATTGTGATGGGATTACATGATTGATTTTAGAGCTCCATATTGCGGAAACTTTGTTTTGCAATTATAAGCTTGCATATTCCTTTATTACTACAATGGTGCTTTCCAATTAAATTGAGAGGCTCCTGTGCACTAATCAAATCGATGTCTACATAACTTGTGTAACTAATATCTGACTTTTTTTTAAAAATCTACTTTGGATTATCCAGCTATGCAAAAATTTACAAATTGTCTTTAAGAATTGTGAACCAAATTCAGTTTTTCTCCTGCATTCCCAGTCATAACACCTGAAAACATGCACTTAGCCGTCAGAACACAGCATGCTGCAGTATGCATCTAACAAAGATGGGGTTAGCTTGTAGGGCTGCAACATATACTCAATAATATAATCAATAAAAATGTATTAAATTATTTTCATTGTTGAATCGTCGTTTGAATATACAGGATTTGAGAATATTTTACACTGAACTGTTGAATGATGCGTTTTAACCAGTGGAGAGCTGTAGTCAGAAAAGATGAAATTTAGAAAAGAGGCATCTAACTTAGCATTTTCGTCCAAAAGCCGCATAAGACAAAAGACAGATTGATACATGCAAATGTTAGCGTCAGCATTAATTTTTCAAAAATCATGATTTGCCTTGTTGGAGGTAATAAAATGCATTTGTACTCATGGCTGTGACGTCACCATCAAGTTTATTAAGTACACCTACAACTTATTGAATGAAGAGCAGGCAGCCTTTAGGAGATGAACCAGTTTTTGCCGGTTCCCGCTTGTTCAGTGCTGAAGGGAAAAGATGCACTGAACAGCAGGCACAGCTGAACGTCAGCATTTCACCATGTCTACACTCACTTCGAATTTTTCAGGTAGCTGAACACCTGAAATTCCTGTTCACTTTGAGCAATGCCACTTCCACCTCAGCATGTTTTACATTTTTCTTTGCAAAGGAAAATACAGCTGCAGGCAGAGAACATCTCTAGAAAAGTAATGAAAAGAAGTCTTAAAAGGAGCACAGAACATTTTTCAGTCATTTTTCAACGATGACAAGAGAATGACTTTCCTATCTGTTATCTGTAATCCAATGAAAGGAACAAATGAGTCCCATATGTGATTGCAATTAAGATTCTGTTATTGGCTGAGATACATGTTTGGTTAATCAAAGTCATAATCCTTAGTTTCATCATAATAGGAGTGTGGTTGGTGAACAAGCACACCCATTACGCCATTCAAGACAGAACTGTGACAGCAATTTATTTCTCTCACTGACTTTCCCAAACATATTAAGGCGATAACATTAGGAGTGTGTATCCTTAATGTTTGGTACTGTTGTTGTGCTAGGGAAAGGAACATGCAAACAACAAATCGAAACATGCGCAAACTAATAAGGAAACGCGAGTCATGAGTTCATGCGAAGAGGAGCTCTGCCAGGGATTCTGGAACACCTATTAAAGGACGGTGTCTTTCTTTCCATAAATTGAGGGCTTCTTACAAACAAGGTGGTTTATTATTTTTAAACTGTGCAGACAAGACGTCTGTATCCCATTTTCACTCTTTTCTGTCGTCGTCTTTTGGGTTTGTTGTCTAGGTATGTTTAAGTTTATCCAAACTGTGTACCCTGGGCTGGAGATTCCTTCCTAACACTTCCTTATATGTCACTTAAGTTGACAATGTTGTCATGTGTCATAGGACTGCCTGAATCGTTTTCCTGGGAATGTCAGGTCAGACACCATTTATGAAAAATCCTATGTGGAGATGTGCAAAACCTATAAATCAGCCAAAGGACTGCTGCAAGATTGCCATTAGATTAAAGATGATTTGTTAGATGATAATCTTAGGACTGTCACTATCATTTTCACAGTTTATAAGTACGTCACTGATTTTTTTTCACTCTACTACTACTTTTTTATTGTTGCCCAAAACTCTGCACGATGGACTGGCTAAAACTGCTACTAAATATATCATTATTCCTCTCGTCTCTCCTAATTTACTTTCCACTAATTTACACAGTAATGGTGCCTGAAAAAAAAAGAGGTGGGGAGGTGAAGGGGCAGTGTAGTCTTATAAGTACATAATAGGCTAACTAATTGGTGCTGACTAATCTGATTATCCACAGATTGTTGAGGAATGACTAAAAGGCAAATAACTGGGAGTGTTTCCTTGATCAGTCTTCAGCATTGTAGACAGCTACGGCACACAAGAGAGCGACGCCACACAAATGACTGGGAAAATCTTTGAATTGTTCCCTGATGTGAAGTTTCTGCTTCCTGTGCTACACAAATAGCTAAATCTGCCCCCGTCGGGTTAACAATAACAGCAAACAAACTATCAAAGCCAGGTCAGCTGAAGATGAAGAGGAAAAAGGAAAAGCAGAGGTGCCTACCTTAGTACCAACTGTAATATCGTGGTGGACACTGCTGTGAAGAAAAGACAGCCATGTTAGAAGCAGCAGGGGTGGGAAAACTAAAAAAATAAACAAACAAAACAAGGTTAAAGAAATGATGACAATGTTGGGCTTAGGAGGAGGAAATCAAGCCAAGGGAGACCCAGCAGAGAGGATGGAATGCTCACGGACACTGATACAGAAAATTGATTGGCACTGAGGAGTGATTAGTAAAATAAAGAATAGACAAGAATTGAAACTTCAGTGAATGTAGCATACAGGACAGCACCCCACAGAAACCAATAGAGTTGACTAGAGTTGAGCTACATTCACATTATTTGGCTATGTCTGTCAGAAGTCATTAAGTTGAATGAAAAAATGTATTCAGCCATCAGATCAATGATCCAAATAATAGAAATTTAATTAAATTAAACTCTGACAGTTAACTTTATGGGAAGCTGATCTAAGAGTGGGTTATACGACATTTAACACCTTAAATCCCACCGATTAAACAAAACTGATGTACCTTAAGATTATCATTCACAATCTTCTATCTTAAAATTGTGGCTTAAATGAATAGGTGTTTAAAGCTTGGGTTAGTAATGTTGGAGCAACCAGGCAGTAAGCAGGATTTTGAAAGTATATAAATGATAAAATCCCAACCCTCCCTTGGGTACTCCCCCAAAACACACAAACACACACCACTTGACTACTGCAGTACAAGAGAGGAGCACAGCACAACGTTTTCATCATAGCGGTGTCCAACTACAGTTACTCCATGTCTCTCTAATAGGACAGTGCATTAGGGGGAGAAGAAAATAAATAAATAAAAATCTTTAATAAAAAAAAAAAAAATCACACACACTGAAAGCTCACGCATAAAACTAAATAACACAAGCACACTGATCACAAATTCACGTGTATAATCACTCACATAGACATTTATAACCTCTCTCATACATTGCTATTATGTATTCACATACACATAACCTCTCACGTACATATGGTCAAACATTCACACACGTATAACTTCTCACAAACGCACTACGATCGCGCAATCACACCGGTTTTCTTGGGACATTATAATCTCAAATAATGTAGCTGTTTTTTTAACCTCTAGAGCCCCTAATACGCTGTTGTACATTCAAGTGTATGAAAACACCAAACATAACCATTGCGAAACAGTCCATGACGACTTCAGTCATGTAAAATGGGTGGACAATGACTGAATGATTATCATTACAGTCTTGAAAATGTTTTGGTACTTGCATGTTACAATAGATCTTGATATCATGTTTTAATACCAAAAATTACATTGCAGAAACAATGGACTGAATGAACTGGGTCATGGCCCATGTGCGGATTTCTGCCAATATGATAAAATTGTGTTTTAATCAAGGGTCAATACTTGAAATCTGTGTCCTTGACTGAACACACGACTTTGACAATGTGTCACCGGCCGCGCGCTGCTTGACGTCATCACCTCTCTTGCATCAGGCGGCAGCCTGATAGAATGCGAAATGCAGCGTGTCAGTAGAGTGGGAGTTTGTGAAACGGATAGGAAAGTAGCTATTTGCAATGATTGCACAGCCTTGGTCATACAAGGTGGAGCCAAAATGCATTCCCTCAGCACTACAAATTAAATTGTGCATCTCAATAACATGATCCCAACCGTTGTGATAAATGTGTGACAAGAACCACAAGACAGATACCCAACACGAGAAAAGCTTCTCAAGTCATTGATCACACCACGGTGCAGATTGAGCCCGGTTATACATTAGTCATTTTAAGGATCACATACATACAACAACACATAATGGGCTCTTATTTTCAGTTAATGTTGAGTTTACGCAACAGTTTGTAAAGTCCATGTAGCCTACGAATTTAGCTACATTTACTTTACATTTACATTTACTTATTTAAGTACATTATGTTATTTCAGTTAGTTATAATTGTTGAACAGTGTACTTTTAAAATATTACCTGTCATACTTAATTGAAGCGTTTTAGAAATCACCTGATTGAAAATTTTGATCTTCACGTGTTTTCAGTACTGATGTGTTTGATTACGTAGGCCAATTGCAGCAGGGTTATGTTATAGCAGACAGGGCATTGTAAGGCCAGCATGATTGTTCTGTCTGGCCCACAATTTTGAAAACAAACCACACCATTTTACTTATGAAGCTAAAATAAATAAATAAATAGAGTTTTATTTTGAAACGTGTTGTGAGTACGCTTCCTCCTGACACAGTTGAGTGATGTGAGTGGTGTTTGAAGTCCAAGCGTCATCCAGTTATGCTGTGTGGATTTTCATTTTGCTGATGAAGGTACAAACTGGAGTCAGCTGCTACAAACAAGCTCTAAAAAGCAGAAGATTAATGCCTGTTGCGTTTGATAAGTCACAGACTGCTTTACGGTTTGTCTAGTTTGAAACAAACATGTGGCTCCGTTAAAAGACTACAACTTGAGACAAAACACGCACAGAAGCACAGAAATCTGTCCTAACGAAGACAATCCAGGGTGAAAAACAAACTCATGTTTTCATTTGAAAACAGCAATATATATGTGTGTAAGACTCCTGCATGATTTAATGTTCTTATTAAGATGCTATCTGGAGTGATTTTCTATACAACAAATGCTAAAGAAGTGCAAGTGTACAGTATATTTTCTATAATCTAATCTAGTGGTAAATTTACAGTTATGGGTTGACAAAATTTGTTTGGCCTCGGCAACATTCTGTGCTTCTCATGTGGCTCCCGAGGAAAAATAATTGCCCACCCCTGTGGGCAATTATTTTTTTATTATGTTAGCCATGTTACAGGAGTGCCTTCGTTCATATCACCCATCAATCAGGAAAGCAACAGTGCAGGTGATGTGAAAACCTGAGATTTTCTCAGTCTGATCCATCATTGTCACCAGATAACCATCACATTATGAATCAGAGGCAGTTATCAGGTCGGAGGGATATTAAATGAAAGATAGCTCTGACGTGGACAGTGGCAGAGGCAGCTTCTTTTCAAACAGATATTACACCAAAAATTAATCGACCCTGCTGCTCTTCACTCTAAACATCCACTTATTGTCTATTTCCAATATGAAAACACATCGATGCCAGACAGAAAAACAACAAATAGCAGGGTATGTTAATTAACCATTTCACCACATTCAGCCTGGAAAAGTTCACAACCCAGCAAACCTCGTGGAGGACATCATTTGACTGCTTTTACAGTGTGCCCACACTACAAACTCAGAATTAGTTGCCACCCATGACTGCCTCAGCATTTTCAGTAGAATTGGTAAATATATATAGCACTTTTATCCAAAGCGCTGTACAATGTTTGCCTCTCATTCACCCATTCATACATTCACACGCTGACAGCCGAGGTAACCATGCAAGGCCCACTTGCTAGTCGGGAGCAATTCAGGGTTAGGGTCTTGCTCAGGAACCTTGGACATGGATGGGCGGTTGGGATCGAACCAGCAACCCTTTGATCACTAGGCAACCACCCTACCACCTAAGCCGCGCCGCCCCTAATTGCACATCATGTATGTAGCTCATTTACAGATCTCCCCAGCCACTAATGCAGGAATCAATCCACAGAACAGATACAAAAATTTATAATATACAGAATGGAAATATAAAACATCTGTCAACATGAGTAATAACGCTGACGTGGGCAATGTAATGCAGACTGAAATAATTAACATTTGTTTCAAATCTAATCCAGGATGTTCCCCATTTAGGCAGTCGGAAGCCAGGCAGCTTTCCTGTTTTTTTATTATTTTTTTTATTAACTTTATGCAATTGCATTTTTCCTGCAAAAACAAAAGCTTTAATAAACCAGTGTTGGTTATTTGTTGTCATTTGAAACACGACATTTGATTACACTCATTCCATGACCCCTACGGTGAGAAGCATCGGACTGAGCCAATATCTAAGTCACTACTGTACACGACAAGTTTTCATGTGACAATTTTATGAATGATTTTCGTGTGATGATGTTTTGCACGATTAATCGCTTTGAGACAGACAAACACATGCTTCCCCTCTGATGGAACGTTTTTCAGTCCACGCTCCAGGTTGGGCTGTGTACTTTCAGACTGGGCCTCGGACTCAGGGGACTGGATGTGTTCAAAGAAGTTTAGTGTTGAATTAAGTAACTCATACTCTCAATTACATTACAAAACGACAAATCAGACATGTACAGCAGAAATAGCAACCTCAAAAAGTACCATTAGGTGATAAGACAGGTAAAGGACTTATTTTCCAAAGCCTGGCACTTTACAGTCACATCCAACATGGGGTGGAGCATAGATATGGAGCCATACGTGTCCAACACTTCATGTGGAAACTTGTGTTAAAATGCCTTATAATGAAAGTCACAGCAGACACGCTACTCTTTATAGATCTAATAAAACCAATCTCCAAAGAACTGCCATTGCAGCATGTACCAGTCAGCCAGCAGAATTACCATTGTGCTAGGTGTCATCAGCGGAAATCGCAAGTATGAAAATTACATCACGGCAGCAAACCTATGACATCACCACGACAAGCCCACTTTAGACACTAGGAACAAGCCCTTATTTAAAATTTACATATGGGTTTTCTTAAGTGCAGTATTCTGTGTTATTCTCTCTTCATCAGACACCCGCACAAAATATTTTTTGTTTTTATGTTAAATTACAATCTTAAACTTATGTTAAAGTACAACCAAAATCACAGATATATGAGATCTGTTGTTTCTCTTAATTAGCATATGTATACATGCTCTACATACAACATTATCTGTTCTTACTGTAATTAAAGGAAAACATAAATGAAGCAGTATACATAAACATACATATACGCTTGACATTTATGACACTTTTATGTGTTGAAATATTGACATTTTTTAATAATACAGTACCTGCCAAGACATGGCTATGTTTTTATTTAAAAAAAGAACCATCCTTTGAAGAAATTTGCCAATGCCGTGTTCACAGTTGAGTCACTTTCCATGTTCAAACTTCCTGATGAACTGAATCAATTTTGTGTCTTACATTTTTCCCCCGATGTATCAAAAATGTACTGAACCATGAGTTCAAAAATCAAGGTACGTACACAAGCTGAACCTTGTGTACCGCTACACCACTAGTTGTAATGCAACTTTTAAGGTATTGTAGAACAGAATCACCCACAACTTAGTGTAGTAAAGGTAAACATAAAACCATTCAGGTACAGAGACACTTACTCTCGAGTATTTCAGTGGAAACATTGGTGCGCTGATTAATTCCAAAGGATTATCTGGATGTGCACGGTCAAAATTACAAAAAAACAGCACCAATTCCATAGATTTGATAACTATGGTTCAGAATACATTGATATCACTGTATGATTTAAAATACTACGTGCAAATTACATTTAACTCCCTAATTTTATGCTAACTTAGCACAACACTATCATTTCATATGACCTATCAGCGTATATGTTAAATACATCTTAAACAATATTTTCAATTTACTTTTGTACTTATTTTTATGTAGTGGGCAAATACCACCAGGACTAGGTAGCTGTAACGGAAAGAGTGGAGTCAATCACTGTACAGATTTTTTTGAATTATCATGAGTTCCACATCCTTATCTTACATAGTTTAGAGTATTCTTCTTTTCAGAGTCGTTTTTTAACAGTATATTCTCATGTTTTGAGTCTTTACACTTCATGTTTTGTGTTATTCTGCTTTCTTTCTGCGTGTATAGTGACTGTCTGAGGGTTTGCTTTAATTTACTCTCGAGTTGTATTTCCTTTGGGTTCAACAACCTGTCTGTCTTATATGGTTAACGAGTAACGTAAATTTATACTCGTTTATTTTGAAGTGAGAGAACCTCTTTCAGCCATCTCTGATTTATTCGTATAAACCCTAACTTCACTGTGTTCGTGGTAGTTTCATGCACTTCAAGAGTACCGAAACAGGCTCTGGTGTGTATTGCTGAACATTTAGTGATCAACAAAACATTCAATGTCAACGCAACCACGAAACGCTCGGGATTGTTCAGCCACCATTTAACACGGAAACCCGCTGATTTGGAACACCGGTAAAACATTCCTTGGTGGGCGAAACGAAAACTGGTAGCAGATAGTGAAAGTTAGTTTTACTATCTATTACTACGTTATTTATTTTGGCTCGTTTGTCAGGTGAGTCGGGTCTGCATTGAAACGCCTTAAACTGATCTTGTAAATAAGAGCGCTTGTGTACATAAGACAGAACACATTAGAATGGGACCTGTAAACGCAGGGAATGGGCCATACCAAGGCTAACAACGCTACTAACCTGGCTAGCTTACATTAGCTTGCTGCTAATTAACGCAAACACACACAACTTCACCGAGCGCTAACAGCTAGCGCATCCGCTGCTCTCTACAAAAACTTCACTATGCATACTAAGCATGTATGTTATGAGTCTTAATCGTGAGTAAAGTCTCTGTAAAGCTGGTTTACTTAAACATTTATTGTAACTCTGTGGTTATTACTCACCCGTCCATTGCACAACACGGAACTACAGAGCAACAGGTTTCAGCAGCCAGCAGGAGAACCCACCGTTGCTATTATAAGCTGACAAAATGGCGGCCACATAGAGGAGCTCTTTGATTGGACCCTAGACAAAAAATTTGGGCGTGTCCTTATTTTTATGGGTAGTGATTGGCTGTTCCGTGAGTAGCCCTTCAACAAAGGGCCGAGATTCCAGCGATCAAAGATTGTCTATGTGCAAAATGAACGACTCTGTAGTGAAAAATAGACACGTCTTTAAATCTGTGAAAGTGGGCGTTGTCCCTATGAATACGCATCTATTTACAGATAACGTAGGACAGCTTCAAGTACGTATGGATGTTAAGACTCACAATTGTCAATTGAATTGAATTCAAATATTTTCACATTCATAGTGTAGATTTACAGTTTAACAATTTAGATTTATCTTTCAGAAAGAGTTCTCCCTACCCTTAAAGAATTAACATAACATATGTATTTGTGTTGCGATATTCTTATATAATGAAAGATGTTCATGAACTTTTTGGTTTCAAACGCTATCTACAGAATAAATCAGTGTATCATCATCATGTAAACCATGAATTTGAATGTTAATCATTTAATGGACTCTGGTGGAAGGACTTAATTTCCCAGCATGTACAAAATTTAGCAGACTAAAGATTGACTTGACTATGATAGAACATATCTCAAAATATCACATCTTTAATTAAGATGCAATTATTACGTTTATATATATTTGTGTGTTTGTGACAGTCTGTTGTTTCCAAACTGCCGGTCATGCCTGTTGGCTTCAAACCTGTGACCTTTCAGTTCCATCTGAACGTTAGCAGCAATCTGCTGTGAGCTGTCAGCTGCACTCGGTGTCCTGTAGCATGCTGATAAATAATTCCTCCATACGCTGCTTTTCAGGAAATTACTTTGTGTGCTGGAAGGTGATACTGCCGCTCACACATGAATAATTCAGGTCAAACTTTAAGCCCCAAACACACACAGACACACACACACACACACACACACACAATAAGCTTGCTTCTAAAGCAAAACACTAATATACATTTATTACACATAACTTCTTTATCCTTTAATGTGGGAAACCTCTGTCAGTGCATATGACAGCAACTAAAGGTTTATCAGTAGTTTTCTTTTTTGGGGGAAATCTAATTTAGGGTTTTAAAAGACAGCAACAGCAGAAAACAGATAATATTAAAATTTCAAGTGATAAGTGAAATCACAACCAAGAGAAAGGCCCATTATGAAACAAAATCAGTATAAAAAAAAACAACAACGAAAAGCTGCAACGAAACAACTCCAGGGCTTCCAGTGGCTCACTGGTCTGGGTGTGTACCACCTGACACAGTGGCACGGGTTCGATTCTGGCCTTTGCCTTTTGCTCAGCCTCATCCTTCCTATCTGTCTATCTGTTCTACTATAACTGTCACAGTAAAGCAGAAAATGGCAAAAAAAATCTCAAAAAATAAATGGCAAATAAAATAAAAATAATGACTGATAATAATAACTACTAATATTGACTTTTGATTGGACACCTTCCCTAAACCACATATTAGAAACACATATAATTATTATTATTATCTTTCTTTCTTTCTTTCTTTGTATTTCACAGGATGGAATTTTAAATTTGAACCAGCAGAGGGCAGCACAGCTCTGTGGTCGTGATTTATTTATTAAATATTGAAACGAGTCTGGGATGTATTGGTATGACGCCAATTAAATAACCACCATAATAACAACAATAACAATAATAATAATAATAAGGATTGTAATAATTTCTGTCGTTCCTATATACCTGTATTGTTAAATTTCCTCTATGTAATTTATAATACACAACACCTGTGTAACCTCTTGTCATTTGAGAAGAGCCAATTTGTCTTTGAATTTCTTCTGCCGAGGGTCCTTCCCTTTTCCTCACACGTTAAGATTTTTGCTGTGTTTTTCCTTGGCTCCCTTGGGTCAGGAACTATTAATTATGTGGGCCTATAAAGAACTTTGACGGTTCGACATGTGATATTGGACTACACAAATAAACTTGACTTGACCTAACTTGTGTTCATAAAATAAGGTAAATGGCAAAGTTAAAAAAAAGGAAATAAATAATAAATAAGTGATGATAATAATGATAATGTGTAATAATATGCAATTGATGTTGGACTATTTTTCTCAGTGGAAGCTGTGCAACCATGTCAGAGAAGTATGTATGCTACCTGGTATAGAAGTATGCTGAAGCCTATAGTCTCTGCTAACAACTTGTGGTGACCTGGTGTGGTGAATGGTCAATGGCCTAAACTCTCTCTTAATCCAATCAAGTAAGCGTGAGGAGGCACGGATAGAATCCTTGCGACGACACGCAGCTGCAGGTGCCTTCTTGCTAATCCTATATCTTAGATTAAAGTCATAATAGAGATTTAATGAGTGAGAGAGGAACTACAGGGATTGAGCTGGTTTACTGAGGGTCTTCAGGCTTCGCATACAGGGGGTGTCACTTCTCAAGGACGTCATTGGAAAACTTCACTAGGCAACAGGAAGACTCAGTGTCCCGCCCTGTCCAGACAAAATAAAATATGTTAATATGTTTAAAATGTGCGTGTTAAAAGCAAATACTTTCTGGCATGTTCTAGGAGATGAGGTCAGTAAAACAATATGTGTCACAGAATAAAGTAGGAAATATTTGGTTGATTCTGGCTTATGCAGCAGTTTGTAAAACACATCAATAGATATTTCATTTGCATTCAAAAGGTATAACGTGATAACGGGATAAAGCATTATCAACATTATTTTCATTGTCTAATTGTCATTTCATCTTTCAGGATCTGTGCGTAAGAAAGAAAGAAGAGGCGCATTTATATGTTTACAGACATATTAACATGGTGTTTATTATCATACAAACTTGAATCACACATGATTATTTTATACAAAAATGTGACACAGAGTAAGTTCAGATGCTTCGATTGTGATTGCTGCAGTGGTGTGTTGGCAGATGAGGAGGTTTGTGGATTAAAGGAACAGAGGATCAACAGTCAAATTAAGGCAGAAACATCTTTTCACACTTAAAACTACTGAACAAAAAATCTACAGCACAGTTTAGAATACACACTGAAAATAATTAAAGGGGCACTTCACCAAAATACACACTTGATTTCATATTCGAAACCTTAACCACTTAAGCCTGAGTGGAGCAGTTACCATGTTTTTGACCAAAGTTTTTCTATTCACCTGAATTGACTTGATCTTATTTTGATGGGTGTAAAAATAAATGATATCTCTATCTATCTATCCATGGGGTTCAAGCCCATCCCAGCAGTCACAGGGCGAAAGGCAGGGTACACCCTGGACAGGCCCAAGTCCATTAGTAGGTCACACACAGAGACAGACAACTTAATCACACTCCCATTCACACCTGTGGTCAATTTGCAGGAAAAATACTGGATGATTAAGGGGAATTACAGGTTCCATTAAACCCTGATCATAACAAAGACTGTCCACTTCATGCGACTATAACACTACTACTACTGCTACACTACTACTAAATTTTAAGGGATACGAAGGGGGATAGGAACTATCCTTGTCCAGAGGAAGTCCATCCCTGTGAGCATAAAACCAGTATCCTCTCCAGGCTTAAACGGTTTTAAAACACATCACTCACGTCACGTTTTAGCCCCTTTATAACAAATCATAGTGTGGCACGGTGGCTTGGTGGTTAGCACTGTTGCCTCACAGCCAGAAGGTCATTGGGTCATGTCCTGGGCGGTTCACAGTCCTTTCTGCGTGGAGTTTGGATGTTCTCCCCGTCTCTGTGGGTTTCCTCCCAACTGATGCATGCAGACATGCATCATAAATTAATTGGAGTATCTAAATTAACCACAGCAGGGAGCTCTGTTAGATTTTGATACAAGGTCCCATCATCAGATGTCCTTATCCAGATAATGTATTGGCGTACAGACAATTTCATGCAAGGTCAATTTAAAGGAGGAGTCATAAGGAGGACGAGAGACAGTTTGGTTCACAAGAGTGCTGTCACGTCCTGTAGGACACGGACTAAATACACATGTAGGAATTTAATATGGGTCTTGTTATCAGGAATGGCACATCAGAAATGAAGCCATCGAGAGTCGTGTGAGCTGATAACCAAACTAGCTTCGGATTACATTGGCTGAAGCTAATATTGGTCAGATTTCCATAATCCCTACAGCACTCAACAAAGTTCAAGTTCAAACAACAACAAAAAAATAAAATAATGCACATGGACAGAAACTTCAAACGAAGCCAGTGAGATTGCATGCCAGCATGCTGTTCAATACAAATGTGACCGAAGGAGGTTTGATCAACTTGACAAAGAGCACTTGGATTCTTTCAGTATTGGTTCACACTTGGATGAAACACTCAGGTACCGTAGAAACCACAGTTCACGAGTCTGCGACTGGGAAGCCAACAAAGGGACGTTGTCCTTGTTGTTGCACAAATAACTTCCACTGGTCTGTTGGGTGTCTGCATGGTAGAGGGAAAGATCTGGGAGGGCTAGTGTAGGCCTCATGTGGTTCGCCCTCCTGGGCAGGCCTGAAAACCACAGGTGAAAAGAGGTGGACGGTGACATCATGTGTTGCACCTGTTCCTGACGTACTGCGATGCAACAGAACAAAGCCTGAATGAGGCGAAAAATAAATAAATATTGGCTGACTGAACCACGCTCACTATGGATGAATAATCAACTGATCCTCACAGGCGTAGCATGTAGCTGTTGTTAATCCCCTTGGTCAAATAGTGAAAACTGGTCCTTCTCTCAATGCTCTCAGCTTAGTTTCATGCTGGCGCAGGAGACTGAAGCTTTGATGAAACACGACAAAGGTTATGTCTCTGAAGTGAAGCACTGGTTTCCCATCATGCATTCTGCTTGTTATTACCGCGCCATTACCAAGAAGTCAGTCTCTTCTTTGAGCTCCTGTTTGGATAGCACAGCGAGGTTTTGCCGGACAGGAACGTCCAGCTGTGTTTACAGGTGAGCGTTTCCTGTGTCGGACCAATCAGACCTGGCAGATATTGTAGTAGACCGTGTGCTTGTGCCTCTCGCCTGCGGACTCGAACATGCAGTCTTTGTGTGTGTGGATCTCTGTCATTGGTACATTGACACTGTTGGAGCCGCTGTGAGTGCCATAGGACGGCACAGACTGAAGAGGAAACACAGAAACAGGTTAGTTTCTCACACAAACAGGTTAGTTTCTCACAAAAAACAGGTTTTATTAGAATGTTATTCTTACCTTTCCTGAGCCGGAAAGTGGAAAATCTTTCCGACAAAGGTGGCCAATGATTCCTGCTGCCAGGGCATCACCAAGTACGTTGATCATGGTGCGAAACCTGTCACTGCAGGAGCAGAGGAAACACAGGGACAGTACTGAGCAAAGCTCAAAACATTTCACATCATCTGATATCCTGCTAAAGCAAAGGAGTCCTGGGAAAAAATATTTTTTATTCTATTACGTTTGGTTCAATGGGTTTGGGGCAAAGTGTAAAATCACAGGACCACCATAAGGCTAAGCCGTTACAAAGTTTAATGGGTTCTTCCTTAGACCACGTCCAATCTGCCAAGTAACATCGAATTCTACAACTTCTATCACAGCATCATACAAACTTGTCTCGACTTACAGGATCCAATCGATGGCCACGATGAGCGTGATGTCATCTGGGGGCAGGCCCACCGATGTTAGTACGATCACCATGGTAACCAGACCAGCCTGGGGAATTCCAGCTGCACCGATACTAGCAGCCGTAGCTGTGATGCTGCAACGAAGAGCAACAAAGAGAGAGTAAATCAACCTGAATAGATGAAGGCCCCTTGCAGCTCCATTGACCTTTGCATCGTGCAATTCGAATTGCAAATTGAAAAAGGTGGAATGTAAACAACCAATTTCCAGAAATACTTAAAAAAAGTTTTCCTGCTTGCTTGAGGTGCATTTTATGGCGAATTATTAAAGAAGTAATTCCTAAAACTTAGTGGTCAAGTAGAATAGGATGTTAGCCTTTTATTAAGGTTGTAAGGGACAGGAGGGGGGTACTTACTGTCCTTACCACATAGTCAAATAGAGGGACGATGACAGCAGTGATTACAGTACATGCAAATTCACAGGGCAGGTAGAAAGGTTTCACTAAATAATCCAGAGTAGTCTGTCTCAGTGACAACAGCATCTGTTCAACAAGCTTTGGTGTTCAAAGATGCAAACACCTCTGCCTTTTGACACATTATACTCCCTTGAAAAGCCTTGGGTGGACTATTCTTCATTGACTTGTTCTGCATGTTCTGAATTAAACCAGTATTAAATCCTCATACTCTGCCAACTACTTGGCTCGACAACAGAAACTGGAAAGGTCAAACACCTGGGAAAAGCAAAAATTTGTCCCAATATTCCTCCATCTGCTCAAAAAAATGTCCTCTTCTATTTTCCACGGGCGCCGCTGCTGCACAGCTCTCTTTGCACCAATTCCACACATTTGGAATGTAAGACGCTGCCATAGTTTTTGTTGATAACTTCTTTAAGTCCATTATAGCTAAAACATTTCCTTTCCCGGATGAAATTCAACAAAATCTGGTCTTCAATCTCCACAAACACAACATGCTTCTGGAAATATCTTTCATCACCAACCAAATGAGACACTGGATGTCATATCTGTGATTTTTTAAATGTGAACTCTCATTTTTCATCTTAAATTGGCGTAAACGTAGTTTAATTGAAACACAATTGCCATCAAGAGGCCGTTTGGTGGTTATCCTGTTTCCATAAATGATTTACCTGATTGTGACCAACTGGCCAAAATCCAGCTCACAGTCGTTGACTTGAGCGATGAAGATGGCAGCCACTGCCTCGTACAGCGCCGTGCCATCCATGTTGATGGTGGCTCCCACTGGGAGCACGAAGCGAGCGATCTGCCGTTCGATGTTGCAGTTTTCCAACAAACACTTCATGGTGATGGGCAGCGTGGCAGAGCTGTGGACAGAAGAAACTGAATCAGGGTTCGCTTGCATATGTGTTCATCTTCCAGCATGCCCACATAGGCTGTGTCAGACCTGGAGGAGGTTGCCAGGGCGACGACCATGGCCTGCAGGAGTCCCCGGATAAAGGTGAACGGGTTTTTCTTGGTGAGGAGGAAGTAGAACAAAGGGAGAAGGATGAGTCCGTGGACAAAGAGTCCAGCGAGCACGGTAATGCCGTACCAGCCCAGCTTCTTTCCTAGAGTGCTCGGGTCCTGCATGTCCAGGATTTTTCCGGCCACCAGGAAGATGATTCCAAACGGGAAATACCTTAGGGAGGGATGAAGGCAGACTGAGGGTCAGACCTGCGATGACCACGATAAGTTACAGCTTCAAAATACAATATGTATTTAGCACTGGTTAAGGTTAAGGATCGTTGTGCCTGACGCAAACTCACACATTGTGTCATGAAAACCATAAAAAATAAAATGATTGATTCACAACCCAGTCTTTAAGCAGATACTGAATGTTGTGCTCCTACGGTTCATATTGTGTCCAGACAGCCAGTATGTATTCTGTTACATCAGTTACTATTCCCGTGTCTTGATGGGACGTCTGTGGATTCATAGGCTGATCAGTCAGCGTTAGTGCTCTCTCTGCAGGTCATTAAGCTACATATGAACTACTGTTAATCTGCTCGTGTGCTGAAGCTCCTGTTCGGCCTGCAGCATGTGATGTTGATGTCACAGCTTAAGAAATTACGCCCACATGCCCAAACGTGACAGGTCACGGTGTCAGACCTATAAAGACCAGCACGGTTTGACAGGAGGGATTACTCCACTGGTAAACAATAAGATAGCAACATTGATGCTATGACTTTTGATAGCTGGCCAAGACACACAAAGCTGGCTTGATTTTTTTGTCAAACCTGGCTCTGCAATATCAGGGTCTTGTCTGAGTCTGGCCCGGCCCAATAGATGTTGGAATGTTTGAATATTTTTTTTCTGTACCCCAACTGAGCCTGAAGAATTAAAGTTTGAGTGCAACCTTTCAAACGTCAACAGTACCACAGTATTTCTGATAATAGTCATGTCTTGTCACAATTTCCTGTCTGGATTGTATTATTCATAGTTGTAAACTGTTCGCATGAATCATTGAGGCCCGGTTACTGCTCAGCACTGGACTCGTGTCGCAGAACCAAAACACACTCCTTGTTGCATGAATCACTGATTAATCACCACTGAAAGGAAACTCTCCCCCATACTGCCAAGCTCCGGCACACACATACACACACACATTTAAAGTGACTTGTTACCAGGACACAAAGCGACTGATGTGAATAAACGAGACTGGTTTGGCATTTGCCCCTAATTTTCCTTATTATACTCCAAATGAGATTGCAGCTCACCAGACGGCAGCGTTGATTATCTTCATGACACACTCGTTGATGCACTGACAGACGTTGACCAGCGGTGCTCCTCTCTCTCCCATCCTGCCCAGCAGCAGACCTGCACGGACCCAGTAAACACGTTTACATTCACAAATGAGTATGTTAACACTAGAGGAGCTGTGAGGTTTGTGTTCTAGCTGCGTGGCACCTGAACACAACATCAACTGTAACCTTTTGAACTGTAAATCACACAATCCCTATCCATATAAGCCCGTAACTAACTCAGGGAGTGACTCCATCAAAAAACCAAACGTTACATCAGTGACAACATTACGTCACAATCAGTACATATTCTACCACTTTTGCTCGGCTTATGGATGTTGTTTTCATTTCCTCAGGATGGGTCACATTCAGGAGCTCTGTGTTCAGCAGCCTCTGACATGTCACAGTCTTGTCTCTTTATCAATGGAGTACATCCCAACGAACAATTTGAACATAAATTACTCAAATTTCTACAATCTTAGCAGTTGTTTAAGAATGTGTGGCCTGCTCTCTGCTTTATAGTGATGTAATTCTCCAATGGGATGCTGGGAATTAGGGGAATTCTTTGTTTTTTTGTCTCGCTCACCCATTGTGGCAGAGAAAATGACGATGCCGAGGACGTTCATCTGTTGGCTGCTACCCGGACTCGTCTTGTAGGTGATCTCAGGGGGCGGAGTCAGCTCCAGGTACACTGTCCGACCTTTGGGGTCAGTATCGTCAGGGACAACGTAAACAAAATTTGGCTGGATGGTCTTTGTCGGGACTTTAAGAATGGGGACCAGGTCTGTTTTATACTGAAGAACAGGAGAAGAGAGCAGGTTTGGGAACATTACAAAGAAGCTTTGATTAGAATAGGAAGGTTAATGTTCGTTAAAGTGGAGTTTAATATGCTCTGTCTGAACGTGAGTGTGAGGTTTACCTGCTGAAATGTCGCTTCGATCAGGTTTGAGGGAACCATGTTCCTGTGGATGAAGAATAAATGTTATTACTATCAGCTGTGATTTGGTCACATGGGGTAAATCATGCCAACTACACAGCATCATAAAAAATTATAATTATGATTTTGAAGCAAAAATGGAAATTTAACTCATCCTTTTATTGTCAGACAAAGCATTTGTGCATGATTGATTGGTTACCATTCAAACATATGGTTGCTAAATGGAACGGTTGTTATCCTAAATGGACACAACAATGTTTTTGTGTTGTAAAACGTGGCATCATGATTGCATTGGTTTGATAGTGATCAAAATGATCATCGCAGTCTTTTGGGGGGTAATAATGTCTCATCATGTAAATAACAGACCATGTGCCATAATAATTCATACTCATTCATAAAGTTTCCATTACATAAAAATCCCAATTTTCAAGACATTTAAACCTGAACTTGGCACTGAAATTGTTTTTGTAAATTCACTTATCAGGTCTGTGAGCCTTCCAATAGACCCTCATGCATCAATGTAATTTACATAAAAACTTTATTTTCACAACAGATAAATTCATACTAGTTTATTTTTTTAAAAACTCACAGTCTCTCTTTAAAATTTATCTGAATCAAATGTCAGTGACCTAATTCAAGAGTAATTTTCCTGAAAATTTTGAAATTTTGTAAAATCACAGACATATCACTTTAAAAGCACCAACATCATTACCAAAGGACACATTATCTCTCACATCATTTGGAGGTAAAGGACTTAAAAATGACAAACTGGTCCTTTACTAACCAATTGACTGGCTTCCACCAGTTTGGTTTATAAGAGACGTAATCACATCACCACTAACTCTTTCCCTTTCAGAGGATGATAATGGATGACCTGGCTCGTGAGGCTCATTAGGAAGGGGGGCGGAGGCTTTGAGAATGACACGAGACTACAGTCTGCCAACGTGCCACAGCAGAGATCATTGTATCCCAGCAACATTGACTCAGTTAATCTGTGAGTTATCCCTGTAGGATTACTAAAAATACACTAATCAGTCAGGTAATGTAATGGGATTGGTGTGTGTGTGTGTGTGCGGGTATGTGTATGTGTGTGTCAGAGTTTTGCTCATCTCAGGTGACTGGTGGTGGATTATGATGGACATGAAAAACTATTTAATTGTGCCAAAATAATTAGTAAAAATAATAATTTGACATTCAACTCAACAACAGTAATGTAAGAGTTTGCTTTTTAGATGCACAATAAAATCGGAAACAAATGTGGACACCAATGAAAACAAACAGGTGTTGTGGAGGCAAACAAAACTGGAGCTAGAGTGTGACCAAACTGGGCTGAACCAGGTCCAGGTCAAACAAAGATGAAACTAGGACCAATCCGCAGCCATAACGAAGCCAGAACAAAGAGACAAAAATGGGCCAGAAAGAAGTCAAACTGAGGTCAAACTGAATTTAAAGTGACACCAAACCTAGGACTAAAATTGTGTCAATCTTGGACCAAATTAAAGCTACACCAGACTGGTGCCAAATTAAAGTTAAACAAAGACAAAACTGAAGCCATAATGAGACTGAATTTAAGCTAAGCTGTGGCCAATTTGGCCCAACCTACGACCAATGAGAAACAAAAGTGAGCAGTGGGAATTAAAACAAATTAGAGCCAAACTAAATCAAAACTGAGACCAAACTCAGCCAAAAAGGAAATGTGACCCACCTGTGACAAAATAGGCCAATCTGAAAACAAACTAGGCCCCAGATGAAGCAGATCTGAAGCAAAAGTAGGACAGAATGAGGCCAAACTGAGGGGCCAGAGTCGATGCATAAGATGAAGTCCACCTATCCGTGTTTCTAGCAAGGTATTTGTACGCCCAGTTTGGGGGATCAGACAAGCCTGATACACACACTGGTCCAGCACCTTTGCTCAGCTTATTAATGTCGTTTTGGCCTCCCCATGCGAGATGACAGTAAATACGTCTTAGCTTCAGACCACTGAGACCTCACGTCAGGTTTGTCATTGAAGTTGTTCCCCCTTCCTCGCGGTGGTGTCTCTTACCTGATGAGGTCGAGCAGAGCGTCCGCTGATGTCATAACGGGGCCACCCCCGATCCGGTTGCTCTCCACCTCTGTCCCCACTCCGGGTTTGATGATGAGCACAAGTATGATGCCAACCACCACGGCGATGAAGGTGGTCCACAGGTAGTACGTGACAGTCAGGACGCCCATCCGACAGCAGGCTTTGGACTCCATGGAGGACAGACCGGACATTAAACTGTGCAGAGAGAATGTTACGGTTAAAGGAACAGTCCAACTTTTACAAACATCGCTAGCTTCTCTAGCTTTATCATTATCAGAACCATAGGCGCAAAGGCTGTTATACAATAATTTAAGTCAGCATCCTGTCTATCCTGTGAGGCAATCCAATGCACAAAATGCACAATGCAATGCGGCAAAATTAGCCAATATCCATAAATCCTGAGTCCTAAGCAGCCACCTGAAGCAATTACTGTAAATGAATCAGGTTTGGAAGTCCTGCCATGTATTCAAGGATACCAGGAAGTGAAACCAATTACATACAAGCATAGAAAATCTACTGGATTGGGGCTGTGATTTCCATGAATGAATGTGCTGGACAAAACTGGAAATCATTGTACAAAATAATGGCTGAATTGGAAGATGGTAAACTTGATGAGACTGCTGTTTTTGATTAAGCGTTCAGTGAAACCTTGAGTTCAAACTAATGTGGTCTCAAACTTCTCTTAATTGGTTCCTGTTCTACTTTTTTAATCTCATGTGCCACCCTGATGTTTACCTGGATGTGATAAGAGGGAGGATGAGCATTTTCAGCATCCTCATCAGCAGCTCTCCAGGAAAAGAGAAATAGATTTTGGCCTGTAAAGACAAACAACAAAATGGTTAAAAGAAGAAAATGTATCTTTTTAAATCAGATAAAATTCAGTAGCAGACTTTAGATTTAGATTTAATCTCTGAGGGCTAATCCTGATAGGGTTTGGGTAAACAAACACAGAAAGACAACAGCAGAAAATGACAAGAAAAAGGGGAAAACTGTGGATGAACCAAATTTAGGACTATCATTTTCAGGTAATAAATTAAGTTAAGAAGTCTATCTGTCTCCATGGTAACCACAGGGCACAACCTACACAAATATACAAGTGTGATAATGCAATTCTAGAGAAGGTGCTTTATATTTTACATTACATGCCAAACAGTTCAATGAACCAAAGACAGTTGTTAAACGGGGCCTTTTTTTTCTCAAATCAAGTTACTCTCTGGACTAAGTTGTTATGTTATGTTATTTACGTATAGTTCCATCTCATCTATTTTCATGTTTCTATCCTGTATGTTTCTGTCATATCATATTGAAGCAAATAGTCCCTATTAAATAACACATCAGGAGATTACAAATTAGCTGTGTATAAGCAAAGAATGCTCTGTGACTGAGACTCTGATCTCACAGAGAAATAGCAGAATATTAGCAGAAAAATTGTCTTTTCAGTATTGTTGGATTTGTTTGTAATCTTCAACCAGCTCACCCACCAAAAACATAGAAAACTGGCTGTTCAAATGAAGAAATGAGGACCGTCGTATTTACCTGTTCCAAAGGCATAGAACAGGTAAATATGGAAGCATATACAAGCATAGCAGGTGGAGATACTAAGACACAGTAGACAGGACTGTAACCAGATATAAACAAAGAGGAAATGGACAGAATAAAAGCAAACCATAGAAGACCACCAAACCACTTAAGCACATTAAGCTATTGACATTTTGGATGTCAAATGACATCATTTTGTTTGCATTACATCTTTTGTTTTGCAAATATCTTTTCATTTTATTGAATAAAAACGCATCTGCCTCAAACAATCAGAGAGACTTGTGCTTAAAATCATTTTTTTTAAAAAAAAAATATATTACATGTTTCCATTCAGCATTTTGTCATAAAATAGTTGGATGGAAACACAGCGACAGAAACGTGACTGAGGAAAGGAAGTGAGGAGTCTGACAGCCACTTATTGAATGGAGGGATTAATGGTTGTGGATTTGCATTGTTGTTGCTGATTCACTCTGACAGTTGTCACAGTAGGGGTTCTCATTCAATGGTCGGTGGCACCATGTTGGTCCGTGAAGCAGATAAAATATTTTATTGTTTTTATTTGTACAATTTGAACTTTTACTTCTTGTTTGGCAATAATCAAATCTATCCGATACATTTTGCAACTACATACTTACTTAAGAGTGTATTTTCCACTCAAGAAAGAATGATACTTTATTGATCCCTGCTGGGATCAATTAACCCAATTCAACCCACCCTAACTATAAGGATAGCACTCACATGCACATGCAAACATACACACTCACTAGCGCCAAGGGTCCAACTCCAGATCTTCCACCTAGTGCCTTGGTTAAGAGCAATGGCAGGAGTGATTAGCCTAGCGCACATGTTTCTGTGGGTGGGGGAAAACGGAGCACCCGGAGGAAATCCACACAGACACAGGGAGAACATGGAAACTCCACACAGAGAGATGTGGACCCCAGGACTCAAACCCAAGACCTTCCTGGGGATTGAAATCCTGGAAGATGTTTTATCTTTGGTACCTGTGTGGAGAGGTGGGTCCCTCTGAGCATGAAGCCCAGCATGCAGCCGGTCAGCACGGCGATGACAGAGAGCGTCAGCAAACCGTTTCTCTTGCAGAAGTCCCTCAGAGTCCTCCTGACCTCTTTGCTCATCATTCCCATCAGGCAGGCCTTCAGGCGCTCCCCCATGGTTTTCCCAGGAGTGAAGGAACTGTGCTCGGAGCGCGCCTCCTCTTCACCGCTGGGTAAAAGCAGCTCCTCCATGGTTCCAGGATTTCTGTGTCTGTGTGCAGGGTTAGCAAGGTGACAAAGAAAAGCTCACCTTTTCCAGTGAAGGATTAAATCATCATGGCTTCATTGGAGCGGACAGAGCCTCAAGTCTTCCTCCAGTCAGGCAGACTAAGAGGGACTAAGAGGCTTAAAAGGCCTGCAGTAAAGTATCTCCCGCCTTTGTTGTGGGTGGCGTCAGGCCAGGCTGTTGGAGGTTCCCAGATCTGTTGGAGGCAAAACCACAAACACCAGATCCGGGAAGTCGCACTCACAAGAAATTAACATACTTAAGGGACACTACAATTAGTTACAACTACAATTAGTTTGAATCTCTGGCCTTTAGGATCCAAAACCACAACCAAACGTGGAACATAAGAGTGCTGTCCAAGTCAGACCTGGCCCGACACAAAAAAGAAAGTTTTGAATCAGAACCTGACTGTAAGCTGACAAAATTCTGATCAATGAAGAACAAACCGACCTGGGGGCAAATGCAGGAAACTTGACATTCTTACAACAGCATCTTGTTGCATCATAATTGACAAACATAAGCATTCACCTCACATTAGAAATTAAATTTAAGATATAATTTTTGTTTTCAAATTCATTTTAACAGCTTCTCTCTTCTTCGAAAAATGACTTTGTTTTCATTCATTAAAGTATAGATTTTATTTGGGATGTGTAGTTGTGGCAATGCAATTGAGTGGTAATGTTGTTTCCTTGCAACACTGTGGACCCTTCACAACAAAACAACAAAGAATATGATGTCCATATGATGTAATTTAGGTCAGATTTACACAGTGCCCTCCACAGCCACTTGGTTGACATGCTAAATCATGCTCTCCCTCACCAATGAACACACTTGGATGTCAAAAATCAACAGGGGTTGCCTTTTAATGGTCCCAAGCTCCAAATGGACTTTAGGTGACAGTAGCTACATTTGTACACACAGCAATGGTCCAACATCAGTCACAATAATATAAGATAATGTAAGCGCACACAATAGTCTGATTAATCAGGCTAAGCTTAGTCTGGCAAAAAGAGGGGTTCCAGACTGTTAACGCTCAAAATACACATGTAAACATGTACATTGCTTCATTACCTAATATTTTTGTGATAAATGACGGCACTTTGCAGCACTATAATGTTTGGCATAAACATTCATCTCAATGTTTAAAGCATATATGACTTGCAGAGATCACATTAATAATAGTAGTAATAGTAATAATGCTAATAATACTATATTTTTCGTCATACTTTGCCAGTTACTAATCACAGATGTAAACAGGAGGTAAACAGTCTCTGTAGTACAGTAAATATTGTTGTATTAATGTTGACTTCAGTCTCTCTCACTTTAATCTTGTCAATTCATTGATCATGTTAGTAGATTCCAGATTCTGTCACTGAATCAAGTGTTGTATTTATTTTCCTGTATTGTCATGCTTATATCATTTCTGTGTATTTAAGGTTTTTTTGTATTTGTGGGGGAGCTTTGGACTGGTTTGGGCTGGTTGTGTGAGCCTGTAAAGCCGTTTGAAACATTTGTGGAATTGGGATACAAATAAACTTGACTTAAAAGCTTGAAACCAATGTTTTCAAACAAACTTCAACAATGGAGGAGATAAATGATTTTTTTTTAAAAATCCTCTGTGGCTGATGTGATTTCATCATCTGAGGCCAGGTCTATCATGGTTAGCAGCTCACGAGGCCAGAATCACTGCATGTTGCACAAGTTTACCCTTCTCATACAACAGCAACACTTCTATTGATGTGGACTCCCTTATACAAGGCTCACAACTTATCAATTGTCACATGGTCCAATAATGATGAGTGCGGCGATAATGTCATTTTAGTTTAAATATGTAATTAAAGATTTGGAAACAGGAAATATGAATAATGAACAGACACATCAAGATGAAAAAACTATTAAAAATACAAAACTGATTAAAAGCACGACATGAAAATGTACACAACCATAAAATATACAACTGTCCGTCATAAAAAATAAGAAATATAAGTTAAAACATTGACACTACTTCAAAGGCTCCAGTGTGTTTTCCTTCATTGTTGTATGTGTTGTACGGATAGCTGAAATGTCAAGAGACACATTAAGTCAACAAGATCTTTCCACTTTAAGGAGTTTAAGGACTTTGGACTCTGGGGGGCACCATAGTTTTATTCTAAACTTCCACAAAGCAGCAAAGTGGGAGCCATTTCTAACCATGACATATCAGTGTGTCAATAAGGCTATTTAAGTTTACTTCAACTATTAAATGACTTTTGATGAAATTCATTTTGAAGGGTCTAAAATATAACGCTTGACATAAACAGGATAAAATAAGATTAGTGATACTATTTATCATAGTCCTGAAACAAACAGTCCTGATTTTCCTTTTTTTTTTTGTTGTGAAAGTAATTTGACTGATTTTTAACTTTCACACAAATCTCTGTAAAGAATTTTTCATAAATGGTGTCTGACCTGACATTACTGGGAAACTGGCAGTCCTGTGAAACAGGACAACAGGGTGGACTATTTTTGATGTATAAGGAAATGTTAGGAAGGCTATTTATTCCATCTGGGGGTGCCCAGTCTGGCTAAACAAACACTCCACTTACGACAGGTGTATTAAAGAATGGAAATATGGCAGCGGTTGCTCACCGATCTGCTGCTATTACCCACTCTTACCATTAGATGTCACTTGTGAGTGTAACCAAAATACACTTTATGTAGACATCCAGGTTCCTTAAAATCAAGAGGTACAGTAGAACAAGGCAAAATGAAGGTATACAGGGGGGTAGTTATTGTCTTTATCCCGGCTAGGCGGCTGGCCCCTGAGATAGCTGGACGCATCTCGAACGACTTTTCTCACATGCATTCAATACTGAAAAGACATACTTCGTCCTCATTTATTTTCTGTGTTGCTGTTTAGTTGTAAACTCAGGCTACATAAGCCTAACTCCAAAAATGTGTTCAATTTCAGCATATCTATGGATGACCCATTAGTGTGTGAGTTTGACTTTGGGTATTGAGCGCAGTCATAAAGTGTGTTGGGCGTGGCTCGTGCCTCACATTGTGTTTAAAGAGATACTACAGTGATTTACATTTACAGTGAACATTTAACAATTTGCAGGAAATTTAGTGTAAGTTGTATTACTAGAGTGGAGATTTTTGGTGTACACCTACCAGCTCTCTTAAGTCTTTCAGTGGATCCCTATGGATCAATGTTTTATTGCAAATACAGACATTTCAGGGTCACTAAATTTATAACTTCTTTTAGAGGCATTAACACATGTTCCGTGGATCCATAATAGTCACTTCAAAGACCTACAGAGCTGAAAAGGGAAAAACAAATATCTCCAAAGTGCTGCAACTTAGAGAAAAATATCGACAAACTTTCCTGAAAATGATAAGTTTGTAAAACTGCTGAAATATCAATTTAAACTATTTAGGTTCTGTCACCATTTGATGGAGACGAGAGCAGCCAGCACACTGTATCCCAGGATGAGGAAGAGCACTTTCAGCAGCCGGTCCTGTTTGTCCTCCAGCTCACGGGACAGAATCTCGAAAAAGGTGACGAACAGGAAGGTTCCTGCAGCAAGGCCCTGGAGCACCACAGACACCAAGCCACCTGCCAGCGTCTGTGCCGACTGGATGCCCATTCCCACAACCATGCCGAGGGGGATCATCACGCTGACAGTGACGGCCAGTTTGGTAGCATCCTTCATGCCCAGCGCAGCCTTGGCTATGCTTACACCAAGCGCTACAGCAGCCAGCATCTCGTGGATGGCCACACCCAGGAAGAGACTTCCCAGTTTGGCTCCATCCTCCTGCAGGCCCAGTGCCAGGCCCTCAAATACAGAGTGTGCAGACAGAGCCAGAACCAGGCTGGCCAGCCGCAAAGGCCCCGCCCCAACCATTTCAGCAGGACTGAAGTGGCTGTGCTGGTGACCGTGCGCGCGACGGCTGGCACGACCCGCTGAGGAGCCACCCTGCGCGGTGGCGATGAAGGGCGTGTCGTATTCTGAATCACTGCCAGCCTCAGAGCCACCAGCATTGAAGGTCTCCAGGTCGATGAAGGAAGGCTTCTCCTTTTTGAAAGTGAGGACAGTCTGCTCGATGAAGACGGTGAGGAAGAAGCCCAGCATCATCATGGTCTCAGCCAGAGGATAATCGCTGTTGATCTTCAACTGTCTGAAAACGTCCTCCACCTGAGGACACAAGGGTCCAAAAACTTCAGCAAACTTAACACTTTTTAAAACTGCATTCAGCCATTTTGAGGAGTTCTTGAAGTCCTGCTTCAACACTTATAAAGATGTGAGATCATGACGATTATCACTCACACACACACACAGACAGACAGACGCAAGCACGTGCACACACACTCTTTCTCTGACTACAGTTCTTTGACATTCTGAGTATAAATATGCCGACTTGTTTTTTGTGTGTATTTACTCTATCTCTCTAATTCAAGTTAACATCTCAGTGATCCTGAGATTCTCTCACTGAATAAAGACACAAGTGTTTTACTGTATTGTTGCATCTCTTCTTTGTTATTTTTTATTTCTTTTCTTCGCTCCTTTTACACATCTGGCAATTCAAGGGAATCAGAATTTCCTCTCCTTACAACCTCTCTTTCCCTCAGCCTTTTTGTCTTACATATTAGGTTTTTTGGGGAATTTGTCCTTAACTGTCAAGAGAGCTACTACTCCTCAGTAAGTAGACAAATGTGTGTGAATCGCACCAACTGTGATTGCAAAACATTGTTATAAATAAATTAAAAAGTATCACACTGTGAAATGAGATCCCCAGAATTATCAGTTCTGTGTGTGAATGCATGTACCAGGTCACCTTGTCTCTGACGGCAGGTAGCAGGGCATTGAAGCATGTTGCCAGGAATACACCTCCTCCAAAGGAATTGCAGAGAGACAGAGCCCTCCTGTACTTGTGCGCCTTGTCATAGTCGACCAGCAGGAGGCGCACTGGGATCAGCACGCCGGCCAGCATGAGTCCGAACAATCCCAGCAAACCAAGCAGTTTAGCTACCAGGATCTCCATCCTGAAGCTCTGCCCAAGGAATGCTCTGTGGCAATTAAAGCAAGCGCACCATCATTACACTTGCACACATGAACTTCTGCTCTGCTGTCTCTACTGCTGCTCCTACTTCTCAGTCAATTCCCTGAAACACAGAAAGCAGTGAGCTGTGTTAATGGTTCAGCATAAACCAATTATTAATTTTACAAATAAGTCTTGATTCTTAAATGGCTTTAAGAAGTCTGTTTGATCTTCTCCCAAGTTCTGTTGTATACCTTTTATTTTCTCCTAGATTTAGCTTTTTTCCCTTTTAAATCCAATGTTGTCATAGAATGTGTGTATGACAATGAATGTAAAAAAGGAACAATTTAATTATTGTACATCTTATCTCAATGCCTACACTTCATGACACCTGAAATGACATTAAGAAAAGCATAACTATTTACTAGTATGTATGCTGTAAGACTTAAGAGAAAAGAAGGCTTAATTTAAGAAGGCTGCATTTAACTCAACCTATGAGAACCAGTGGGTACCAACTTCAGATCTAGTGCCTTACTCAAGGGCAAAGGCAGGGGTAATTAGTCTTTGTTTCTGTGGGTGTGGGAAATCAGAACAACCAGAGAAAGTCAGGGCCACAGTGGGGCTGTAGCCCATCCCAGCGGTCGTTGGGCAAAAGGATGGGTATAACCAGGTCATCAGTCTATTACAGTGCTGTCACATAGAGACAGACATCTCAATCACACTCCTATTCCCACCGATAGGCAATTTAGATAGTCCAATTCACCTAAGCTGCATGCTTTTCGACGTGGGGGAAAACTAGAGCACACAGAGGAAAACCCATGCAGACACGAGGAGAATATGCCACCTCCACACAGAAAGGACCATCGTCGGCCTGGTACTTGAAACCACAACATTCTTGTAAGGCATACGTGCAAACCATCATTCCACCATGCCTTCCGTTGTTCAGGACTGCAAAAACATCATTCAAAGTTCTCTATTTCATTTATTATTTATTTATTGTATTTGATTTTGCTGATAAAAAGTCATGATATTTTGGTCCCTTCGTACAGTGCCGGGTATTACATTGATTTTTTTTTTTTTTTTACTTGGGCTTCCATTTGTTTCGACCTAACCTGCCTGCAGATTGATGAAGTTGTCACGCAAAAAAAACTGGAACAACCTGTGTAAGATGAGCTCACGTCTAACCAAGAACAGAGTTCCGTGTAGAATCATTCCTATCTCATTCACGTCTCCACCTTGAAGGCAGTGGAAAGTCCTTTAAAAGTTAACTAAAAGCTTGTTAAAGACTTGAAGAGCAAGCAAAGATCAAAAAAGGATCACACCCAGAAACAATATTTATTTTTCACTTTGAGTTTACATTCTCTTTTGTACACAGATCCATCTATATTTCAAGGCAATACAGTTAAGTTCTCTGAAATAATGAGAAACTGACTGCGTTGACATATGATCAAAAATAATGTGCGAGTTGGCGGCAGCAGAATTGGTCCAAAAGGTTTACGCTGGTGTCCAACAGCAACTCGGTATTGGTCGATACCCAAAGCCCGGGTATTGGAATTGGTAAGGAAAAATGGTATCGGAACATCTCTACAAAGAATAAATCATGTCCAGACAGCGACCTTTAGATTTAGCCTTAGCCTTCTATTAAAAACTTTTTCAACAGTGCAGATTCATGAATAATAATGAATTAATTATTTTAATCAGTATTTACCTTTATTCTTTTTGCTGCTTTTAATGCCTTTGTAAACATTATAATTGAACAGAACGAAAACACCATGCTATAGGATTGACAATAATTTGAATATCCTGTATTTGGTATCTGTTGGTATCCAAACAATGTGACAAACCTCCATTATTTAAGAAGACGGGTCTGTTGTTGCTTACCAGACTTGGTTTGGTAGTACATACAAATACAATTCTTACTATTAAATCTGATTCAATGGATATATACTGAAAAAAGTGTACATTAGTAATTACGTGTTACATATATGACAATTTTGTTAACGTTATAATTAATGTAAAAAAAAAAAAGCAAAAATGGTTATTGTTGTTATTGTAATTTATTAATTTATTTGCTATTTTGTCAATGTTGTTAGTTGAGATGCAGTCAGACACCCATAGTGAGACACCCATAACACTTCCTGTAAAATAGCAAAATAAAGGTTTATATCGCATAGTGTTGCGCTAACTTCGCGTTACACATATATTTAGCTTATCAAATCAGTTGTATTTCTATAAGTAGTTCAAATACATGTTTGATTGCAACTTATCAGGCTATCTGAGATATTTCAAACGTTTTAATTTAGAGACGAAACCGTCCCATTTCCGCAATCATGGTTAGTGTCAGTTGCTACCTTGATAACTAATGTTGGTTAGCTGTTAGCTACTGAACCAATACGGCAGCTAAAACGCAAACTCACGGATAAACAATAAGCTTAAATCAACAAAATGCTTTTTATATCCACGTTATTGTGCCAGGGCACCTACATAAAGTGAAGACAATCATTTAAATGTTAAACGTGCGTTAAAGAAGACGTGTGTTACCTGTGCGTACATCCGTTTGCTGATCCTGCAAGGTACACAAATATGCTTCCGCATTACATCACAAACCCATCCGGGCGCTGATTGGCTATTTGAGCATGCTGCGTTCAATCAGATATTTATAACGTCTACTGTAAGTCCAGAAGTAAAAATTTAAAAAAAATATTTTTTTTCAAGAGCTTCAGTAATACATATCAAACAGGCATAACAAGAAATAAATAAAATAAAATAAAATAATTCTTTTTTTAAATAAAATACAATAGGAAAGTGGTCCTGGATTTCAGTACCGGGCTAACCAAAGGTCTTCTCTGTTTGGAATTTGCATGTGTGCCTGGGTTTCCTGAAGCTTAGATGAATTGAGTATTTATGAGTATTTAAGTGCCGAAATCAACCATGTGTGTGAATGAGAGTATGATTGTGTTTTCTTTATCAGCCTTGTGATCGACTGGAAATGTAATAATAATAATAAAACATTTTATTTGTCAGCGCTTTGCACAGTGCTAAAAGAAGCTTTACAACATCTAGGGATAATGTAATATAAGCATACAACAATCTAATAGATAGCTATGTGATTAATAAGTGAAAAAAAGTATTAGAAATAAAAATTCACAAGCTTGCCTTGTTTCATTTTTGGTAAGGCAGAGGGAGTGAGATATTATCGGCCTTTCAGAAAAGGTGTATCCCAGTAGTCATGTGTCGCACAATGACTGCCAGGATAGGCTCCAGCACCCTCCACAATTCTGACATAGATAAGCAACATAGATGTATAATTTGTGGAAGTATAATTGATGGGACCTCACTTTCTATATAAATGTCCCAAATGTGACACCATTAAGATTTCTTCTAGGTGTATTGTGACTTCATACCTGTTTTAGGTCATACATTTCATTGAGAAGTTCCAGTGGTTTCTAGCAGCATTGTGTAAATCTGTTTAGTTTATGTAAACTCAAATGAGACTGGATAAAATCCATCCAGCCTTGTAGAGTTGGAAAGAGTGAGAAAGCTTTTATTGCATCAGAATGTAGAATCAATCAACTATTGTTTACCCAATTTAATTTTCAGTGATTTTTCTTGTGTGTTCCTCTTGCTGAGTTAATAAAATCTCTTTAAATCAGACACCCAAGTGTGCAGAATCTTGCTCTAATCTAATTCCCACACAGAGTTTGACAGCACAAGGCTCTTTGAGAGACAACCACAACTCAGATTACAACTGACATTATATCCAAATATACTGACTGGAAGCACGATGTAAATAAAAAAAAAAACTCCAGATACACATACAATTGGTCATGCATACACAGTCACTATCTCAGATACACACACAACTTTCTCAGTCTGCTTTATTTTCTTTCTCACTCACTTCAGTCAGTTTGTTTCACTCACTTACTCACACCTTCAGTCAGTTTGTTTTGACTCACTCACTCACTCACTCTCACCTTCAGTCAGTTTGTTTCACTCACACCTTTGGTCATTTTGTTTCACTCACTTACTCACACCTTCAGTCAGTTTGTTTCACTCACTTGTATTTGTGTCTGTGTATTGGGTTATGTGTGCCATTAGTGAGGAGCTTTGAGGCCAATAATTCCAATGTATTTTTTTAATACAAATGGCAAATAAACTTAAAAGTTGAGAAGAGAAACAATTAATTTATACCTGCTCCACTACAGCTCAACTGTTTTAG
>OMNV01009349.1:106381-122637 GCA_900303265.1 Brotula barbata | reverse complement strand
AAAATGGCATTATTTTCTATTATTATATTCCTTATACGAGATAGAGCATCTGCTTTCATGACTTTTAACATTTTTACATTCTACTGAAAACCCCGAAGTTTCCAAATATATAAAATATATGAAGATGCATTCTGGAGAAATTTGTATTAACATTTTCGGACTATTCCTCGTGGCATACCGAATTATTAATTATTACTAACGTATAAAGTCTCAAAGGCTTAAATTCGAAGGACTTGAAATACCCCATAACAGTGTATACAAGTGTGCTCAATTACTGTTTCAGTGGGGAAAAAGGCAGGTATAAAATGTAGATGTTACACAATGTAAACGCATTCTTTTACCTTTTCTATGCTCTTTGGTCGCTGTTTCACATTAAATTGACCTGGGTAGAGATAATTAGAGCATGAAAAGGTTAAGATGTGTAATTCTAAAGGAATAAGCGCTAATTGTTCTTTATGAATAGAGCCGAACTGATATTTGATTCCAATGGTATATGGCTGTCACACTTTACGCTCCAGTTGCCGCGGATTGTTCTAGAAACAGGTTTACTGTTTTAACATTCTTGAGGTTTGGAAAGGAGTTTGGCATGACGTGTTTCCCATTCGACAACAGAGCGATGCTAACGACTCAGCTAGATGATCTCATTCCGTGATCCGCTCCTTGAACATATTTACTGTACTTAAATTATTTATTCGAAAACGGCACAGAAATAAGTGAACCACCATAACGACGGCAAAAGTGTGTCCTACCAGCTGTCTCTGGTTAATCTGGTAACCGCTGGTAACTGGCTACTTTATGTTAGCCCCGCTCCGTCCGCTCCTTATCCGCAGCTGCAGTTGCCGTTAGCCAGATAGCCCGTCGCTCACTTATGTCGTCACACGAAAGCGTCAGGCGCACATGCCGCCTGTGTAGTATGTGTCAAGTTCACAAATAACCGTAGCGAATTCCGGTACTGTGGCCAATTCGTTTTAAAATAAAATAAAAACAGATACACAAGGCGCATATTATTAACTCTTTCTCCCCAACACATGCGTAATAAAGATAATCCTGAGGGAAATTATAATTTACATAGCAACTACACGTTCTAATTTTTGAAAAATCAGACTTATGATACAAACAGAATTCTATGTGGTTACACTGTAAGCAAACAGCACACAAACATATGAAACTATACACTATATAAATCAAACTGTTTAACTGAATGAAGGAATGATAAGTGAAACCAGTGAGCTTGAAGTCCCACATCGACCAGCGGTTAGGATTCCTGGTTTTCACCCAGGCGGCCTGGGTTCGACTCCCCGGTATGGGAATTAATTGTTTTAGGGTAACACAGTGGTCTCACCTTTCTGTTCTGTGTGGAGTTTGCATGGTCTCCCCGTGTCTGCGTGGATTTCCTAATCACTCCTGCCATTGCCCCAGACCCCGGGCGTTGTTGTTGTTGTTGTTGTGTGTGTGTGTGTGTGTGTGTGTGTGTGTGTTCACATGCGCATGTGTGCTGCCCACTACTCCTCATAGAGGATTCTCTGCATAAACTGCAGTGTATTAATTGCCTTGCCGGATCATTAAAGTATCAATCTTTATTCTTTCTCTTCTTTTATGTACAAATTGTGATACACTATTTTTTAACTTTGTGTTAATTGTCTTGTGAAATTAGTCTGTGCTACATTTCAATCTGTTGTTTCACTAGCCAACATCTTGCTCAATTCCACGGTTCCTTTTCAAATCAATCAATCAATCAATCAATCAGTCATCTAGCCACATCTGTATGTACAGATTGCGTGCTGTTCATAACACAATTTATATGAATGAAAAAATCTTAATTTGTAATATCAAGCAGATTTTCTGTATTCTATCATCTCCGTGAGATGATTTAATTATAGTAGTAGTAATTATATTTTTTGTCACCCACAATTATTTTGAAATCCAAGACCGGAAGTATCATTTGTTGTTGTAGTTGATCTGCTGCAGGTCCGTAGATCAAATTGACAGCAGGCTAAACGCAGAGAAACCACATAGCGGTGATTTTATCTGAGGAAATATGGGACCGACAGGTAAGTTTATGTTGATTTGTTTATGGGAACTCTCGAGTTACTTGTAAAATGACCTTTCTGGAAACTGAAGTCCCTCCTCCGTGTGACTATTTATGCTCTTTTATACTCACGTTGTCGCCGCTCAGTGAGCTGTGTAGCTAAAATTAGCTTAGCCGATGCGCTGTAGGCTAACAGTTGTCCCTGCAATTAAAAATATCACAAATACCTACATTCAACACAAATTATCTGCTCGTCAACTGGATAAAATTAACCTCTGTAGTTTTATTTAAATTCCTGCATTTTTCAGCGGGGTTCAGGCACTTTAGCGTCAGTACTTGCCGCTGTTTTAGCACGTTAGCTCTGCGATTTAATTCATTGAGCTAACAGTAGTCACAGAGGTTGATCTTCATCTGGTCGGGATGGATTACTCCCTTGTCCTCACCAGAACCGGAGCTCCATAGTAAAGGCGCGAAAAGAACCAAATCTGTAGCGACGTAACATTGAAAGAAGAATGTCTCCTTTAAACCGTTTCACGTTTATTGGGGCTCTAATTTAGAATTGATAAGAAATTTCATTTCAGAATTACTTGGACACTGCTGCAAAGATATGTGGAATTAGCGTTTGGAAAAAGCAATCATATTTTGGTTGTATGTTAATTGTGGGTCTTGAGTCTACTTTCTATTATGTGATCTGTTTGATTTGAGATATTTTATTAATTCACCCCCCTCCCTTTTTTTGTGGTGGCTGGGGCTATTTACTGAATTCAAGGTCCAAGGGAAACCAACAAGGATTTGTGAGATGCATGTTCATGAGAGGGGGAATCAGTCTGCGAGGGAGTTGGATTTTGTCACCTGTTGGATAATGGTGTCTTTCTTTATGTAGCCTGTTGCCTTTTTGTGTACAAAGCTGTTTCTTTTTTAACTGTGACTTGTGCATCCTCAGTTTTTTCTCTTTTTCTTGTGTTTTCTGCCATTATCATTTTACATTTGATTTGCCAAATTGGGTACCCCTTTTGTAGCCATCCTTACTCTGTACTGCCGCAACCATTTTCCTAGGAATGTCAGGTCAAAAAAAAAAATATTAAGGGTTATCACTTGAAGAAAATTACAACTAAGAGCATGCAAGTTACGAATACAATGAACCTATAATTGTATGTATGTAAAATAATTATGAAAAAGAAGCACATTACTTGTCATTGAAAATTGATGATAGCTCAAATTTTTTGAAGAACAAGTAAAAATAAGGTTTATCACTTTAGCACTGTGAGTCCTAGTCTGTCCTAACCCTCGTGTCCTGCCATCTTGTTACTGCAGGCGATGTGGTGTTTGGCAGTCAGGTGCCGGTCTGCTCTGAGAACCAGCTCCGCTGGGACCTGAACCCAGAGCAGATCGAGCAGCTCTCAGACGATATCATCGCCAAAACCAAGAAGGTATATGACAATGTGGGCGCCCTGGACCTGGAGAGTGTCACGTTCGAGAACACGCTGAAGGCACTCGCAGACATGGAGGTGGAGTACACAGGTCAGTTTAAACCAATCAGCAATCAATTTAAACTCAGGATGATGCGTTTTCATATACAGGAATTTTCAAACTGACAACTTTCATCTCAGGAAATCTGATACAATAGAATCTAACTCTTTTGTTGTTGTTTTTTGTGTTAAAAATATTTTGATCCCTAACTGTGACTAACAGATTATTGAGCTATAGATACTAATAAAGCCTTAAAGTGTTAAATATATGAATGAAAATGTTAAATGTGTACGTGATTGCTTGTATCAAGTCAACAGTAATAAGATGAGAACAATAAATAATATGACAACAGTAATTAAAAGGATCGGCCAGCTACCTTATATAAGAAACTTTACTGCAGTACACCTATTGTAACACAAATTAATGAAACAACTGAATGTTTTTGTGGTTACACTGTATGATATATCAACAATCTCTTCAGGCAAAACGCGCCGTATTTTGGAGCGACAGAGGACACCCCACCGGGCAGCTGTGGGAATACAATAATTTCCCCATTACACTGCAGGCACAAAAACATGACCATAGTTTAACTTCTTACTCGGCCTCAGGCTGACATGTATACTGTGGCCATTAGCGTGTAAAAACTGTGCCAGGAATCCTAGTGCAAAATGATGTCACCTATGCAAACCTACCAAGCTGTGTGAATGGTTGCCTATGGCCTCAGATAATCCAAAAATTATTCAATGCAAGTCAATAAATCTTCATCTTTCATTTTAGGCCTTTAAATACAGCAGGTGTTAGCAGCTCTGAGATTGAAACCAGTAGAGAGAGAGAAGATGTCGTCATTTATCATAACAGCCTTTCATTGTTTACAGTGAAACAAACATTAACTTGTTTATGTGCAGGGGTCAAACACAATCATGGTCAGGATTAGTTCAGTCCTGCTCTGTCTCCATTGTTACCTAAAGCTCTGTGTTGGCAGAATGCAATGCTAGATGAAGGTCAGCAGTTTGTTAATAAAGCAGCTGAACCAGCTGCTGCTGCTGCAACAATAGCAGAGTGAGACACTTTGTTTTGGTTTTTTTTAAGCATCTGGAAACAGAGGAGGCCAACATCAGCCAGACAGAAACACAACACTCAGCTTTGTGAATGATTAGAAATCCCAGGTATATTTCCAACCTGGTTTTCAAATAAAATTCAAGCCAATATTTCAATAAAGAATGTGGCACACAGATACAGTTGTATCTCAAGGTCGTGAGAAAATGCCATTATCTTTGTGCTTGTCTGCATCTTCATCTATTGTTTTGCTTAAAACAAAGATCAGCAATCAACTTTCCTTTAATGAAGAGTCAGGTCAATAAATCGACAGCTTTTGTTTTACCCGTCTACCTCAGCATGTTGGAGTTGAAATGAAATGATGAATATGAGCTTAAAGTGCAGATTTTCCGCTTTTAGGCTTTATATTTAATCAATATAGGAAGGGTTAAATGCAGAGAATAAATTTGCCCTCGGATCAGTAATGTACCTTTCTTCTTCCTCTTTAGGATGAACAATATTTCACTCTTTTGTTTGTTGAAGGCCCAAAACCGAAACAGCTGAGGTGCCACATGACAATACTCTCTTCACAAATAACCTTTTTCTGTGGCAAATGTATTGTGAAGAAGTGTAACCTTTTCTGTAATTGAATTCCAATGATGGAAGAAGAGGTTTAGACAGGACGTAATTTTTTTCTCATGGTGCCTCCTTTGGATAATTTTTGCCAGCTCCTGTTTGAAGTGTTTTGGTCTTAATATTTAACACTTTGTGGTAACAGGTTGTAATCACATAATTGAATTTTAAAGTTGTTTTTTTTTCCTAGATCCATTGTGTGCATCCTGCAGGATCTGAGAATAATAGATAGTTATAATAATAAAAGTTATATATGCAATTTATATTTATACTCAATTATGTAAGGATGAAATCTGATGTCTCTCATTTGTCCCATCTCAGTCCAGAGGAACATGCTTGACTTCCCTCAGCATGTGTCCCCCTGCAAAGAGGTCCGCGCAGCAAGCACAGATGCTGACAAGAGACTGTCTGAGTTTGACGTGGAGATGAGCATGAGGGAGGACGTCTACCAGAGGATCGTTGCTTTGGAGGTCAGCTGACAGGAAAACAGCTTCAATTGGCCATGAAGCTTTGAACTTCATGCCTGTTTAACACAAGAGTGCTCTCTAAGTCTGACTTACCAAAAGAAGTACCATGATAGTTTGACAAACTCTAGTTTGAGTTGTAAACGGGGCTATAAGTTTTGTTGTTCATTAAGTCTTGTTCTTTCTCTCTGCAGAAGAAGATTGATGCTGACAGCCTCACTGCAGAATCCAAACGCTACATGGAGCGACTTATCAAACTGGGAAAGAGGAACGGCCTCCACCTGAGCAAAGAGACACAAGAGGTGAACACTGCTTTCTGTCTTGCGTCGTATAAAACATACTTTGCATATCATATTTAACATTTCTGTTCATTACATGCAAGCCGCAGAACACAAATGAGTTTACCTTTGTAGCATTGTTAAAGTGGATAGGTTTTAAATTTTTCTCTCAAACATTTTTTTTGTGTGGTCTGTTTTCTCTTAATTAATTAATTAATTAATTAATTAATCACTTGATTCCCTGTCATAATAATATTTTTTTTCTTGTTTAAAGCAACTGACAGTGACAGAAAATGCAAGGAAAACAGAGAGAACTAGATACACAAGTCTTATCTCTATTGTTTATAAAAGAAATGATATATAAAGAAATCCATCATACTCCAACAGTTGTGCCAAAATCACACCATCTGATAGATTGCCTCCCCCTTGCATGAACGCATATCTAACAATTCCTTGTTGGTTTCCTCATTTTGACTTTAGGCAAATGTTAGTCCTTAATACACTGAATCCCCGCATCTCTAACACCACAATCTTGTATAGAATTATGGGAGTGGTTGTAAACCAACCAGATATTGCTCCTACTACCACAAGATGTCAATTATGAGGGAAAAATGTAAAACTAAGCATTATTACTTTAATACTTATGTAGAGGAGAAAAGCATATCAGAAATAAGATTCTCTAAGCCCCAACCTTAGTTTAGCTTTCCAAAAAGTTTTAAGGATTTTGGAACGGCTGGTTAAGGTGAAGCATGAAGCTAGCTCCTGTTGTTCTCTTTACTCTGCTGTGCAGGAGATCAAGACCATCAAGAAGAAGCTGAGCAACCTGTGCATAGACTTCAACAAGAATCTGAACGAAGACACTACCAGTCTGTCCTTCACCATGGATGAGCTGGGTGAGTTTGCTTAGTCTGGGAGAACAATACAGTTTTAGGCTTCAAAAGAAAAACTCATGCATTCATTCAACATGTTGGTCTCAGGAGGACTCCCCGAGGATTTTCTGAATTCCCTGGAGAAGGATGGAGAGAAGCTGAAGGTCACTCTGAAGTATCCTCACTACTTCCCTACCATGAAGAAATGCTTCGTCCCTGAGACCCGCAGGAAGTTGGAGGAGGCTTTCAACTCCCGCTGCAAAGAGGTGACAAACAAAGCCAAACTGAGGAACACATTAGTTTTAAGGGTATTATTTAAACACAAACTACAAAGTAAACAAAACAATTTTAGTTAGTGGAGTCAAAGTAATGGAACAATGTATATTTTGTCAGTGATACATTGTTCTGAAATGCAGGTAGCTTTGAAGGTCACATGGTGTTGTCAGGTTTGTCAATGGAGTTGCTCATCAAGCAAGGAACCACACTTTGATTCTGCGATGTGATGTTAAGTGTAACAAGTTTCTGTAATGAGTGGACTGAGATGTCTAAATGTGTGTTTGCAGGAGAATGCGAGCATCCTAAAGGAACTGGTGGATCTTCGTGCTCAGAAAAGCTCTCTGCTTGGCTTCAGCACACATGCTGACTTCATCCTTGAGATGAACATGGCAAAAACTGGCAAGAAGGTGGTTGGCTTCCTTGGTGGGTAGTCCCAACTATTATATTTGACCAGATGTAGTGTTAGTTTTGGCCCCGAGTACCAATAAATAGCTTTGAGTGTTCAAATTGTCTGCCAAAGCTTTCATTCTTAACATGAAAGCACCAACAGACCACAAATCTCCAATCCGCAAAGGCCAATCATTTCTCTCTAATTTTACATGAGAGTCAAAACCTGCATTTCCGTGTACGTTTGGCTTTTACAATCGGACTTATTGACCTTGAATGGTTTAAGGGTTAGGGGGTCACCGAGTGATTGTGGGGTTGCCGTGTCAATTCCCTGTTCCGCTATTTAGAAGGTCCCTCAGCAACAACCTAAGCCCAAATCGCTTCTGACAAGCAAGTGGGCCTCATTTGGCAAATTGGCTGTCGGTGTGTGAATGTGCGTGTATGAATGTGAGGCAAACATCACTTGTAAGAATGTCTAATTTTGATTTGTCTAGTCTGGCTGTAGTCGGTCTCAAAACTCTCAGCTGTGTCTTGAGTCTGGCCAGGGTTGATAGGAACATGAATTCTTCAGGCTCGGCTTGAACATATACGTTCTAATGAACATTTCATGCCAGATTCAAGCTCTACTTCAAACATAGATGGATGCTGCTCATAACAGATGACACTACAAAAGCCTTAGTGGGGTTGTTGTAGTATTTCTTGGGCCAGTGTGATTTTTCCGTCATCTGATCCCGACAATAGGAAGTACATGGTGTACTTGATCCTGACCCTGCTCTGTCTCTCTGAATCTCCTAGAGGATCTCTCTCGCAAGTTGAAGCCTCTGGGTGAGGAAGAGCGCTCAGTCATCCTCAAACTGAAGGAGAAGGAATGTCAGAAGAGAGGTGTGCCGTTCAGTGGAGAGCTGCATGCCTGGGACACCCGCTACTACATGACCCAGGTAAGAGTTTTTCACCTGTCAATATGGCACGTAACAAACACGCCGGACCAAATATTCAGCTTCCTAAGTCTCTGGTCATATTTCCTGATCAATTTGCTTGGAGGTGGACAATATATCGAATATATATGGGGTATAGTAAATGACACTATCGCAACTATTAAGCTGTGCTGTGGAGTGCTGTGTGTGAGCAACAGCAGCCCCGGCCTTGGTGAGGAGAGAAACTCACTGGGACCATAAATGACAGCACACAGTAGAGACTATGTTTATACTGTATATGTTATTTACCAAATAATGCTTATCACATTAACAGTGACAATGTGAAATGTCATCATTTCTCTTTTCCCCTTCCCGTGTCTTGCCTCTTTTTGTTTTCTTCCTCTTGCCCTTTCACCTCATCTTCTTGCCATTCATTCTGTCATTGCTCTCCCACTTGTCCTCTGTCCATCTTTGTCTCACCTTTGGGCACCTCTTCTTCCTCACCTTCTTTTCATACACTCAGGTGGAGGAGACTCAATATGCTGTGGATCAGAACCTGTTGAAGGAGTACTTTCCCATGGAGGTGGTGACTCAGGGTTTATTGGGCATATACCAGGAGCTCTTGGGTTTGTCCTTTGAGCAGGTGGAAGGGGCCCCTGTCTGGCACCCTGATGTCACATTATACAGTGTAAAGGACCAGACTAGTGGTCAGGTGGTAGGTCAGTTCTACCTTGACCTTTACCCCAGGTGAGCTCACTGGATTTGGGGTTTTTTATATGCTCAACTTTTCAGTGTCTAGCATTCTTGTTAATGTGGTCTGTAAAGGAGAAAAACATTGCTCCCACCAGTTTATGTGGGCTAAAACAAAGCAGAAGTTCTTGCTGAGAGACTGCAGGAAGTAGAGATGTCTAGTGTGTATTTTGCTTTTCTTATCAGTCTTTCAAACCCACGGCAATATAGCGGGAGCTCTCTGTCTTTCCCCTTTCTTAGTGTCACAACAAGTGGAACTGTTTCTTGATTTGGACAGTAGATTGAATGATAGATGTATAATTAACTGTGTTCCTCCTGATCATGCCTTGATTCCTGTTTAGAGAAGGGAAGTATGGCCACGCCGCTTGTTTCGGCCTGCAGCCTGGGTGTCTGCTTCCTGATGGCAAGCGACAAATGTCAGTGGCGGCCATGGTGGCAAACTTCAGCAAGCCCACGGCTGACGCTCCATCTCTCCTCCAGCACGACGAAGTGGAGACCTACTTCCACGAGTTTGGCCACGTCATGCACCAGCTCTGTGCTCAGGTTTAATTCATTACTACACCTTGTTTACACAAGTACAGAGAGCAGCTCCATCTATAAACATGACCAGAGCACATGGCCTATGAAGCTACCGCAGTTTCTCAACGTTACGTTACTAACAACATGGTTGAAATAGAAATTAGTCCACCATGTTTTCTCTACTTATTTACAGTTGATGTGATTTCCTCTATGTTTGTTTGGGTTCCCCGGGCATGATAGTATCAAATTAAATAAATGCATAAAGATAGGTCTGTAAATACTTTTAAGCTTAAGTCTGGTCAAGCTGGGGGCGTCACATTTTGGTGGTCTTTGTTCATCATCATCATCATCATCCACCAGGTCACATGGTTTGGTCAGGGTTGTTGATAGACATCGCTCTCACCTTATACTTTGTACTGTACACCTAACCAAAACATTAAAAAAAATATTAATTTAGAGAATTCGTAGTATTTCTTCACCTCCTGTATGGAGGTGATGGATAATCTATGTTCCCATGTTGGCTATAGACCTTTGGACATACCGCCCTCTTATTAGAATACAAGTGGATGAAAAAATTGCGAGGAATTATAAAATCATGGTATATGCTGTTATTATTATTATTATTATAATTAATATTACTTTGGTTGTATCGATATGTTCCAGGCGGACTACGCCATGTTCAGTGGGACTCATGTGGAGCGGGACTTTGTGGAGGCTCCATCTCAGATGCTGGAGAACTGGGTTTGGGAGAAGGAACCCCTGCAGAGGATGTCCAGACACTACAAGACAGGAAAGGCCATCCCTGAGGAGCTGCTCGATAAACTCATAAAGTCCCGACTCGCTAACACTGGTGGGTACCGGTAATGACGCTCAAACTCCAACCAATTAGAGAAGTGTATTGGTATAACTTAATGTGAATGTGGTCCAGGTCTGTTTAACCTGAGGCAGATCGTTCTGGCTAAAGTGGACCAAGCTCTGCATACTAAGACCGGCCTGGACCCTGCTGAGGAGTATGAACGGCTCTCCAAGGAAATCCTAGGAATCCCTGCGTCAAAAGGTGCACACGCACACACAGTGAGAATGATCACACTGGTATAACAGTCTGAGGCAGATCACGTCTTCGTGATGGTCTGAGGAATATGCTGTTCACCCAGACACAGAATTGCCCTGGTGGCACCGTACACCACAGCCAGCTGAACACATATAATGATCAGTGGTAAGAAACAGTGCATCTATATGATATAGGCGTTTTGATCCTCTGACCTTTCCTCTGTGCAGGTACCAATATGCCGGCGACCTTTGGCCACCTGGCCGGTGGCTACGATGCTCAGTACTATGGCTACCTGTGGAGCGAGGTGTTCTCCATGGACATGTTCTGTGCTCGCTTCAAACAGGAGGGCATCATGAACTCTAAGGTCAGAGTTACAGAGTTAGTGAAGTCAGCTTAGCTACAAAAATACAGAAAAGAAAGAGACTGTAAGAATAAAGAAGTAAACACTGCAAGAAAGTTTCTCAGAGCAGAGACTCATGACCGGTCCCACCCACTCAAAGAGTAGAGGAGCAAATCTTCTTTGGCCAGTATTCAAATTATAAGATGTGCAGTGAATTAACAATGTTAAAACATTGTGATAACATATAGAAGAGAAAACTGTGGATGCACAAAAAAGAACCCCCTTCATTCACAAGAAGACATCAAGCTTTATGAAGAAAGACAATTTTGTTAAACTGGTGTTTTCTAGAAACCTGACTCCTGAGTAGATTAGGGTGGCTGTTAATCTTTAATTTTTCCTCACACCGTTAACACCACAGCAGCACTAGAGATTAAGTATATGCACCTACTGTTCTCATCTCGATTTTTTTTGAGGAAATGTCAACGAGTGATGTCACCTTGAGCATTAAACGTTGTGACTGTTGGTTAGAAATTATATCAGTGACTAATTTGTTTACAATATGTCGTGACTGGCAACACAAGAGCTACATTTTGATTGGTTGTCATCTTGCAGGTGGGGATGGACTACAGGAATTGCATCCTGCGTCCTGGTGGCTCTGAGGATGCTTCTGAAATGCTGAGGAAGTTCCTTGGACGGGAACCCAAACAAGAAGCTTTCCTTCTGAGCAAAGGACTGACGGTGCAGCAGGAAGCAGGCACACCCTGCCCCTGCTGACTAATCACAATATTCCCCTCTCCTACCCACAAGTTACCCACCAGCCACAGAGCCTCAAGAGAGCAACAAAAAACCTGAAATTTTCTAGTTAAAAACACACAAACTATTGACATGCAACGACGTTACGGTTAATAAAAGAAGTTGAAATGATGCCTGACCTCTCTGCACTGCTTCCACAACTTTGTCTGTTTTAGAAAGCATTATAGCATAACACAGAATCCACAAGTTATATCTAGTTTTTATTGTGGCTAGTAAGTGAACTCCAAATGAGAATGATACAAGTTACATAAAGTCGCTGAAAAGGTACTGACACACCATCTAACAGCCTTTGGTGACTTTTATGCCATGTACACAATGCACCACTTTCCAAGTGGTTAGTGCATTGTGTAATTCATTAATCAGTGTTGTCTTGCATTTCAGTATGTATAAGTCATGGGGCCTTAACGCTACATGATTGCTGCCCAGGAAAAATCCCCAGCCAACATGACTTGTGTGAAGGTTACAGTTTTAAAACATGAGAATTAACAGAAAATAGTAGACTGCTTTTTCACCACCTGAGATTTGAAGACAAGCACAAGTGCAAGTCTTTGCTCTCTGACAGTTTCCCACTTAACCTGTTTCCCACTTAACCTGTTTCACACCACATGTTCTACAGTCTAATGTTCAACACGCTAATCTCTACGAGCCTCTTGAGTCATGTTCACCATAGCACACACAAGGAAATTTTGGAATATCAATTTGACTCTGCCTTTTGTCTTCTCGAAGTTGTAAAGTCGTCATTTTTTGATTCTACACAACTCCTGATGTATAATGCAACCTTTTGGGCCAGGGAAAAATGCTGACCGCTGGTAAATGGTTAATATACTTGGGGCGGGGAAAACTCGTACTTGTGTTCTTGCAGAATGGACATTGCCTGAAATGAAAGTTTCTTTTCTTTTCTCTTGTTATTTCCATTTCTTCAAAGCAGTGAAGCACACCACCTGGTATATAGCACCTTGTGATGAAAACCTAAACACAGCACAGCTGTAACCCTCGGTGCGCTGTTTGCTTCCAGCTAAGCTCATGTGTTAAGAGCAACTGTATGTTTACAGAGTGGAGCACTGTGACGCGGTGCCTCAAGGGGCCTGCTGCACACAGGTGCAGCTCAGAGCTAATTACACTGAAGACAAAAGGAACAATAAGACAATAAAGCTATTGAAGAACTGCAGGATGTCAGATAAACTGTCATCAGAGGTGACTCTTCTTAAAAAGGTCCTAGTGTTTTACATGCTTATGCCATCACCAACATTCAGGATTAATAATGTTGGTGATTTGACCTGGCTCAGAGCCATAACAAAATGTTGACCAACACACATCAACTAATTAAAATGTATTAATTATTCAAACATTAAAAACAGTCAAGAGTTGGAATGATCACTGATATCAGCAGCAGGCAGAGCGGTGTGTGTGTCTATAGTGTGAAGTTAAAACCCCTGACCAGAGATGACAATAATCTTGCATTAAACGATGTTTAAATCCTCTTTCAGGCTCCTGGATCTGGATAGGCACCCAAATTGACGTGGTTCTCCTCTGGGCCATGGCCCGGGCTTCCACCAAGTTTCATCAATGAATTACAAACGCTTTGCGTAATCCTGCAAACAGTTATGGGGTTTCCACATCATATTCCCAATTCAGAGACTTTTCTTTAACTTAACTTTAACTTTCTTTAACTTAACTTGAACAAGTTTACTTGTGACAAATCCATAGACGGTGAACTGAGCCAATTTATGCGGTCTTCTACACTACAATATACCAGTGCCCACATGTAAGATAGGCCGTGTCTTAGAGCGACAAAGCACCATTTACTGGTGTATGTGCTGAATAACTAAAATAATCATTGGGCTAATTAATTTTTAGAATTATCGATGGTGACAGCTGTAGATATTTCACCTTTTTCCAAAAGATTTCCAGACCTGGAAACACATTATGGAATGCAATGACTTTTCCAGAGTCTGATGGTACTAGAAACTTGGTGATACTGTAATTTTAGGCAGATGAGCAAAAGGATGTAACAGGATGATGAAATCCAAAGCCAGCTAGTGCATGTGGGTTGTTGTCTAATGTTTGTTCTGCAGTTGATGCCTGGAGCTGTTTTTTTTTCTTTGCTTTTTTGATTGAAGCAGAGCTGCAGATCTCTAAGGACACTTACATCACAACGCCTCAGGTCCTCCACCATCCCTCTGTGATTTCTGAAACATCAACACAAATTTTGACACAGAACGTTGGCGACGATGCTCTCTCCACGCCTGGGCCTGCAGCAGTGCGGAGCAAAAATGCAGGCAGGTGCCGTTTAGTCAAAACTGAAAGTAAACATGCTTATCGTCCAATTACAAAGTATGGTGTGTGCCGTTTATGTTTCTTCCTGCCAACACTAATATGTTAAAATCACACAACGGAAGTCCAGCTTTGAGGTTTAAGGTCATGAAAAAGTCTTCATGAGCGTTATTGAAAAATGTATAGCTTGCAAACATAGATGAGTAGGACTCTACTAGGTGATACTATGATACTATTATACGTGATACTGTAGTCTGTGATATGGTAGTAGTTGATACTATGATACTGTAGTAGGTGATACTGTAATACTGTATTGTAGGTCATACTATAATACTGTACTGTAGGTCATACTGTTTTACTGTTGTAGAGGTGTTACTTAATGACAGTACTATAGGTGACATCATGATACTGTAGCAGGTGATACTATTCTATACGATTCTGTAGTAGTTACAATGATACTGTGGTTGAGGTGATACTATGATACTGGAGTTGAGGTGATTATATGATATTGTACTATTGCTGATACTATGAGACTTTGCTATCGGTGATACTGCAGTAGGTGATAGTATGATGTTACAATATGATACAATATGATATGGTACTATAGGTGACATTATAGTAGAGATGATACTATGACACTGTCGTAGAGATGATACTATCAGACTGTACTATACTTAATACTGTATCTATCGGCGATACTATGATTCTGTAGCAGAGGTGATACTGTGATTCTGTACTAGAGTGTCAGGTGGTGCAGATACAGCAGGTAGCAGTGTGTCTCTTGTGGGAGTGGTGTGATTGTTTGGAGGATGCTCTCTCAGGGAGACAGAGTGTCCAGGGAGCAAGCAGCCAGGCTGATTTTTAGACTTTGTGGCAGAAGGTGGATGAAGAGGAAGATTGTATTCAGGCTCAAGACGATGATGGAGTGTCCAGTGTCCGCAGCAGAGCCCACCATGGAGGACATCCTGAGAGGACGCACAGCCGGACCACGGAGGACCAAGTCCAACATGATTCGAGTCTTCATCAGCTCCACGTTCACAGGTCAGAGCAGATCAGGTTCACATTCTCATTTGGACATTTTAACCTCATACAAACGTGAATAAGTACTTTGTTTTAAATTCAAATCCTCTTTCCTGAATTATTAGTCTAAATTATTTATGTTATTTAATTAAATTTAATATTCTTTTGTTCATATATACAGTATATGTATCTACTGTATATGTATATATATACATATATGTGTATTTCATTTATATAGAAATGTATATTTTACATTGTATTTACTGTATTTATTTTACATTTAGTAGTTTATATTTCTATTCCATTTTCCCCAAATTTATTGTCACATGCAATGGTGTGTTATTTGTTTTCTGTCTCTTTTAATCGTTTTATCCAGTTTTCTCTGTTTTTATGACTTGTCAAGAAAAAGCTAAACTAACTAATTTAATTTAATTGTTCCGATCTTATAAATATATTTTAGCGCTGCAGCAGAGTTATTCATCAATAAGCTGTTTTTCTTTAGTACATTGAGTTGCGTTTCTTGTTTGGAAGTTGCAGTAAGATTGAAACCTTCGTTGACTGGTGTGGGAGAAGTCTTTAATTTTCCTTTATTTGTATTTTTATGTGTGTGTCGTGCAGATATGAGCAGCGAAAGGAAAGCATTGCTGGACAAAGCTTACCCAGAAGTCCTTGCTTTCTGCCGCAGCCTGGGTTTAGTTTTTGAGGTTTGAGTTTTCCCTTTTTGACTTTGATTTTCAAAGTTTCTACAATCATGAAAATCCTGGAAAAAAAGTACATTTTACGTACTTCATGTACATTCTATATTGATAATGATCATAACCTTGACAAGTCAAACAAGTATTAGACAGAAAACAGTGGGAGTGAGTACATTTAAAATATACAATTAATATATATTTATTATTATTTAAGTCAAGTCAAGTCAAACTTTATTATTCCCACATGTGCTTGATTTTTCATAGGGAACACAATTACAGAAGATATATACACGCATATAACACAATGTCAGATAAATTTAAACATAGGATCCAAAGTTAAATATACGGTACAAAAAGGATCAAATAAAGGAAACATTGAAGGGCTCAGATCAAGCTTAGATCAGGCAGTGTGGTAAACAAAAGGATTTGGCTTAGTGAG
>OMNV01009349.1:90909-106353 GCA_900303265.1 Brotula barbata | reverse complement strand
ATTATATATTTATATATATATCTTTTAATATACTGTATTGGATCTTAAAATGACTGATATCCTGTAAAACTGCCTTGATTAGACGCAAGAATTTATTATTCCATAGACTACAAGTGGCTGATAACGTGCTGAAAAGTAAAAACTAGTAAACACTCGTGCATGTGTAGGCTCAATATCAGCATCAGTCAACCCTTAAAATCTGTCTGTGGTGTTTCCGGAGCTGCAGGTCGTAGATTTACGCTGGGGGATTCGCAACGTTCCTGCGGGAGACCACGAGGCGTGTGAGCTCTTCCTGCAGGAGCTGGAGGCCTGTCGGAGGATTTCAGCTGGTCCGGCTTTCGTAGTGAGTGTGGAGGACGGAGTGTCACTTCCTGTCTGTTACATAAACATTTAATGGACAAATCATAATGTCAGTGCTTGTCTCCCAACATGTACATGAACAAATCCCTAAAGTGATCATTTTGAATTTACTGCTCTTGTGGGTGACATCTAACAGTAAACAGGGCTAATAACAACAGGTTACAGTCAGGTGATGTCATTCGTTCATGTTCCCAAACAAATCAACGTGATGCAACCTTAATCGTTGGAAAAATTAAGAATTAACAGCTGCCTAAACTAAAAAAAACAAAGATTCTAGCATGGTTTGTTTTCAGTGGAACCACAGGAGCACAAACACACAAGTCTTTTATTTGTACCCATACATATGCACGTAGACCTCCGTGGTGCTACACAGGTGCAAAGATCAATAAAGTTATGGATTATCACTTTAAACTGTGAGATTAAATTAATGCTCTCTGTGCCTCATAGTGTAGGATTATCCAGCTAAATTTTATAAGTAATGCTCTTTTACTACATGAAATACAACACAAACTGATATGTGGAGACGTTTGACTGATTAGAAATGGGATCACATATTATAATTATGGATAAAACAAATGACAAACAACAAATAAAGTCATCAGAAACCAATGAGATGATTCAGGCAAATGAGTCAGGAAAAGTCTAATTTAACATGAGAATAAAATATTGGACAGATAAATACGAGAACAATACATTTTTCTCTCCCTCTCTTCTCTCACAGTTTCTCTTGTTGCTCTAATATTCTCTCTCTATAATTTGTCCTTGTTGTTTTTACTTTTTGTGTCTTGGCTCCAAAGGCTCTGCTGGGGAACCGGTACGGTCACAGAGCTCTTCCCCATTTGGTTCCAGAGAAACACTTTGAGGTTTTTCAGTCCAGACTGTCCTCAAAATCTGATGGTCTCTCGCTGCTCATCAAGTGGTTCCTCAAAGACAACAACGCTGTCCCTCCCACATTCGTCCTTCAGCCAATCACAGCTCACTTCCCCAACTACAACGACCTGCGACCCGAGAAAGGTCCGCAGCGTGACACCGACGTCCTGTCCTGGCGTCTCACAGAGTCTCAGCTGCTGCAGCACCTGCGCAGCGCCGCCACTGCTGCTGAGGCTGACGGTGACATAACAGCTGAACAGAAGCAACATTTTTACAGATCCGGTAAAGTTCCATAATGCTTTGAATTGAATTTGAATCTTTGAATTTGTTGAACCTTTATTGTTTTTCTCGTCTTTGGTTGATGGATTAAATTTGGTTTTGGAGGCATTTGTACCCACCCTACATAATCCAGAATGTCCACTGAGTGGTGATGTAGCATTGGGCAAACGGAGGGACTGGAAAATGAGTGATAAATATCTAAAAAAAGATACAATATCCACAAAACAGTCATTGACCTTCACAGGTTGTGTTATTTTGCAATGAAGAAGATGACAGACAGTTAGCAGTTAGCTTAGCTCAGCTCTGGGTCCGGTGCTGACTCTGTATTTGTCACTGCGTTAAATAATCAATTAACTGTAACTGTGAATTGTGAGTGAACTTCTTTATTTGTGTGGTTTCATTCTCAGTCACAGAGTGTGAGATCAAACATGGTTTGTGTACGAATGATGTCAAGCCTTCAGCCATTGTTTTCGTCAGAGATCATACCCGTCAGAAGATGAGGGATGGCCCCAAACGCCTCCTTAAGTACTTGGATGTGACTGCTGATGGTCTGCTGGACGCTGATGCTCAGGCTCTGCTCACGGCTCTCAAGTCCCACCTCTACACTACATCACAGAACATCCTCAACCTGCACAGTGTGGAACTCAACAAGGGCAAAATTGACCCATCGCGTAAAGAGCACGCTCAGTACCTGGAGAGCGTCTGCCAGCAGTTTGTCTCCCAGATGAAGGCCAGGATCAGTAGCGTGATGGAGGCGCAGACGAGGAGGTGGGGGAGCACGGACGAAGACAAGGAAGACATCTCCAATTGGATTGTTGAAGAGGTCACGCGTCATGCTGCTCTGAGCAGCGAGTTGTGCAAGGGGCAGCATGGGAGGGAGGGGCTTCTGGGTAAACTCTGCCTCGCCATGTGGGAGTCTACCAACACTCGTCACGGCCCACTGGTGGTCCATGGGGCTGCCGGCATCGGAAAGACGGCTCTGCTGTGCAAACTCGCTCAGGAGATGATGAACGTCCTGGACCCAGGGGCTGTGCTGGTGATCAGGTTGCTATCCGCCTGCCATCCTCAGAGTGTCAACATTGACCAGGTCCTCCACACCATCTGCTTCCAGATCTGTTTGGCTTGTGGTTTGACTCCGCCCACCCCACTGATCGCCAACACACATTTGGAACTTGTGAGGTTTTTCCAGAAGCTTCTGGTCAAAGTTTCCCAGCAGAGGAACACGCTGCTGATCATCCTGGACTCTCTGGATCATCTCGCCGACCAGCATCACGCACACAAACTCCATTGGCTACCTGTCGACATACCGCCAAATGTTCACCTGGTGGTTTCCACGGAGACCAACAGTCAGGTCTTTTCTAATCTGCAGTTGAAGTCGGAGATGTCGGAGAATTTTTTTGAAGTGGAGCGTTTGTCAGGTGATGAAGGGAAACAGATCCTAAACTCCTACATGCACTCATCGCAGCGAACGTTGACGGCTGAGCAAAGCAATGCTGTGCTGCAGAGCTTCGAGCAGACCGGCAGCCCTCTTCATCTCAAACTGATGCTAACCGTCGCTAAACACTGGATGTCCTTCACCCCCGTATCAAAGCTCCGCCTGGGCATGGATGGCAAGGAAATGATGTCACTAATCTTCCTGTCTCTAGAGGAGAAACACGGGAAGTGCTTGATGGGTGCTGCCTTGGGGTACATTGCATTGGCACGGTGAGTACACGGAATGAAAAAAATGTAAATTATTACAAAATGTGAAAGAACGTTGACAAAATTACGTAAACCAACAAAACGCATTTACAGTCACATCTTTATGTTTCGATTTAAATTGACAACATAGTTACCATGCATGGGGAGACTTAACAAAACTATGCAGAGGTGGAGTGCCAATGTATATTTCAGCCATGTTGTTATTGTTATTGTTGCGTGTTGTTAACGTTCAGGTTGCTTCATGAGCCATGTGGTCCATGTGGTCCATGTGGTCTCGTCAGGTTTGTCATATAACCCTACAGGGAAGGCCTGTTGGAGTCTGAGCTACGTGACATCATGTCACTGGATGATGATGTCATCACCGAGGTGTACAGGTACTCCCTTCCCCCGACACCCTCATTGATCCGGCTGCCCCCCCTGCTGTGGGCTCGGCTCAAGTGGGACCTGCGTGATCACCTGGAGGAGCGCTGCGTGGACGGTGTCTACACCATCACCTTTCACAGCAGGTAAACATCCATCTGACCAAGGCTCCTCTAAACACTGACTACAGAGCAGAAAGGGAGATTTTCAGGTATTTTATATGAATGTTGTCAAAACGTGTTGTTAAAATGTGTGTATGTGTGTGTGTGTGTGTATGTGCGTGCGTGTGTGTGTCTGTAGGCAGTTGTATGAGGCAGTGTCCTCTCGATATCTTACAGCGGACCTTCGTCGGCGCAGACTGAAAATATTGGCTGAGTACTTCCTGGGTTGCTGGTCGGGGAAACTAAAGCCAGTTGCTCTGCCGGGTCTGTCGCTGCTGGTCTCGGACAGGAAGGTACTAGCATGATCATTTTAGAAACACTGGGGTTCGACTCAGACACTGCAACAATATCAGCATTTCTAGGGGCCTGCAGGGCCTCAGGGTCGGTATCCCAGGCGAGGGAGTGACTGTCAACAAACCAGAACAAACCTCGTTACTTATGAAACTACATGAGTCCCCAAATATTATGTCATTAAAAAACTGGCTTTGAGATTTATCAATGAATTCACAACTGCGCTGAGGTTGATCTCACATAAACGTAGTAGCATCGGCCTCAGTCTTGCTTATTCACTGTGTTTTCTGGTTGGTCCTGTGGTCGCAAAGGTCCCACCCCAGCCGCTGTGGTTTGCTCCAGGATTGGCTAACGTGAGAAAGCTGCAAGAGCTGACCTATCACTTGCTACATGCTGGTCTGTGGGAGGAGCTAAAACAGGAAGTCATTGGTAAGTTTCTCTTTTGTATCCTTGGTTATTATGTAAATATGGTCATAGAGTTCAGGATAGATTGTCCATAATACCTCTGTGCCTTGAATACCCAGTCGGGCTTTATTTCATGGCATCAAATGTTCTGCTTTGGTGTTGATCACATATTTTGAGGTTTTTTTGCCTTTGTGTTTTCCAGGCAGGGCTGAGTGGCTGTACTGTAAGACCAGAGTATGTGGGGTGTCCAGTGTAATCCAGGACCTGGACCAGTGCTCCCAGCATATGAACTGTAATGAAATCGGACTAATAAGAGACACGCTGGTCCTCATCAAACCCAGCCTGGACTACCTGGACGGAAACATTGGTCAGTGTAGAGCAACAACTGGAATAACTCCATCATCAAACCTGGGTGGGTGGGGCACAGGTCTCCTTTTCTGGCCTGCATGCCAAAGAAGTTTAATTTTCTCCCCTTGTCCTTCAGATATGTCCGTCTTCTACATAGAGCTATTAGCCAGGCTCTTTTCCTTGGCCACGCCCTTCCCTTCTGTGATTGGCCGGCTGTGCACCCAGTGTGAGGAGTGGTTGCTGACGTGTCCAGAACCAATCCTGATACCTAAGTTCAGTTTCCTGCAGCAACCAGGGGGGGCACTGCAGCACACGCTGAGTGGACTGCAGGGAGGTCAGAAATGACATCATCTTGACTACATTCTGGAAAAGGTTTAAAGCGATACGCCTGCGATTTTACAAAATGCGATTTTCCAGAAATTTACGTCCAAATTAGGTCAAGCTGGACAGCTTGCAGATATTTTGCATTTACCACCTTCACAACTTCAGCTGTGTCTTCCTTTAAACCCTGAGTAAAGTCGCTGGGATATCGCTCTAAGGTTAGCATCTTAGCGTGTTAGACTGATTCATGTGCTGTGTGTCTGCAGGTGTTCTGTCTCTGCACATCAGTCTTGAGGCGGAGCTCGTGGTTGCAGGTTCAGATGACGGGATGATCATGGTCTGGAGTCTTGCTGACATGGAACCCATGCACACACTGCTGGGACACACAGGTTGATTGGTTCATTTTGATTAGAAACTAATATTGTATTATTTTATCATAGTATTATTACCCCACTGTGTGAGTGTGTGTGGTTGTGTAAGTAGGCTAACTCCAAAAAAGTTATCAACAAATGTTCATGACATTTTGTGGAGACGTGGTTCAATCAACAAGGTCAAGTATTATTTTTTAGTTTGTTTGCTAATTATTACCAGTTATTGAGTATTTGTGTTGTTGTTTTTTCTCTCATTGTGTGTTTGTGGTCTGTAGCTGCGGTTCTGTGTGTGACAGTAACAAAGAGTTCTGGCTGCTGCCTCTCACTGGCTGCTGACGGTTCTCTGAGAGGGTGGAGCCTGCGGACTGGCAGACAGACGTTCTGTGTCCAGGAGGCGGTGCCTGTTGACTCCAACCCCTCATCAGTTCACCTTCACCAGTCCGAGCAGAGACAGCTTATCTTTGTTTACACCACCACCCAAGTACTAAGTCTGCTTTTACCTACTACTACTTAATATTACTATTAATGATATCACCATTATTGCTTTGATTACTCCTACTGATAATCTGAAGGATCCACCACTAAACTTATATACAACTTCAGTTCCTGAACTTTTCAGTTCCTGACTTCAACAGAAATCAAATTTACACAGCTGTGCTAAAAAACAAAACAAAAACAAAACAAGACAAAAAAAATTTAAAAAAAGTACTCACTATGACCTCCATCAAAGATGTTCTTTTCAGTTGTGTTTGTTTCAGGACATCTCCAAAAATTTTGATGGATTTCAGTCATATTTGATGTACTGGTTGGTTGGTGTAGTTTTGGTTGGTGGCAGATTCTTCAAAAAGTGCTACGTGGCAAACCACGTTTGTCTGCCATGTGACGATGACTGGAGCTCTTGTTTGCAGGTGAAAGTCTGGAAGTTGGAGACCATGGAGTTGATCTTCAGCAGCTGCAGTGCTGATGGAGGATCTGTGATTCTGGGGGTTTTGGACGAATCTGTTGTTTCTTTGTCCGATAACGGACAAGTCTTGATTTTCCAGCCTGATGACAGCAACCAGGCTGTAGTGACTCAGTTGGAAAACCAACAGAGCAGTTTGACCCCCGTGACCTTTGTTAGTTTGCCAAAACATGGGAGAATATTCATGGTTTCTGAGGAAGGGTTCCTCTATCAGGTATGTCTATTTTGTTGAAATGTTATTATATGATAAGAATTCAGAAACTTAGAAAATGCCCAGAAACAGGTCAATATTTAAAAACAATTATACACTTAATTGTACAAATTCAGTTAAAGGAATCCCAGGAGAGAAAGTGCTGAGAATAATAATAATTTATGTGGTACTGTTCCAACTCCAAGCTTGCTTTGGTATCATAATACTGTAATTACAATTTCTATACTCGCTTATCCTGTTCAGGGATGCGGGGTCTGACCCCTGATTAAGGTCCATAAATATGCTGGCTGTCAATACTGTGTATTTTAGCAATATATTAGCAAAGTGGAATAATTCTTCCTTTATTTGGGGCATGCAATTTTCACAGAGAATAACAAAAAACATAAAAAAACTTATGGCTTCAAGGTGTTACTTACAATCATAGCTCAGTATGTGATCATTGGCTTCTCGGTGTCTGCAGATTTACAAGACTGGGAAACACTCAGTCACTGAATTTCCTGTGGTTCCTTCTTTTCTGACCGTCAGTGAAGATGAAAAAATTCTGTTAGCAGGTATGATTGATGATTTCATTTCAAATTCTACTGAAATGGCCAATGTGTTGAAAGATACCACGTATATTAGGATGAATTTGGGGGAAATCTGAGTTGTGACGCCACCACATCCAGAATAAAGAGAATTTCAAGGGAAATTGAGAATTCTATTCTTTTCTAGATTGCTAAACAATTCTAGAATTGATGTGATTTTTTTTGGCATTTTCTGCGCAGTATAATCAATTATTATTGGGTTACTGTACACGACCTTATAAGCCATGTTACACAAAATACCACAAAGGAACCACTGATATACTGTGTTGAAAAAAACAACAAATTACATACACTCCACCAGACGGTTACCACACTATGTAAGTAAGGAGGAAGATCATGACCTCTGTCTGATTTGTGTGCGTGTGTGCTGCTTCCCTGCAGGTAGTGAGAAGAATCTAATCCTCTTTAACTCAAACATTGTGGACTCTGTGGACAGATTCTTAGACCTGCAGCATGAGGACACAGTGCTGTCTGCCTGCATCTCCTCGGACTGCAGGCAGCTCGCATCTGGAGCTGCCGACCAACGTGTGCGAGTAAGAGACTCAGTCAGTGAGGATGACAACGCAACTGAAAGTCCATAGCCGTTCTTCATCCTGTTTGCATAAAATATTTAAATACGGATAAAATACTACGTGTATCTCTTCCTTAAGCCTTGTGGCTTTGTGCATGTAGTCATGACTCATGCATATAGATCTCATGTTTGATTTCTGATTGGTAACTTACACACCAGATAACTTGGGCTCATACATACAGTATATACATGTATATATAATAATATTTAAACTGTGTGTAAATCTTGTGTCTGACAGATTTGGTCGGTAACCACCGGTGTGCTGTTGGACACTTTCTGCGGCTCGGGCACTCCCATCTCCTCACTGGCTTTGTTTCAGGGCTTTGTGGTTTCAGCCTCAACTGAGGCGACCATCATCCACATCTGGAGTCTGAAGTATGACACCCAACATAAACCAAGAGCCCATGCCCCTGCAGGCTCCGCCCACATTGTTCTCACCAAGGATTGTGACAGAATTTTCTATGTCCAACAACAGAGTCATAAGGAGGTCATAAGCTGGGACTGCAACACAGGTCAGTGATCTGATTTTTGACAAACTTTTATGACTTACCGGATAATTACACCATAAATTCCTACCATTTTTTTTACACATTTTCAAGATATTGCCATTCATGTACCAAGCCCACAGTCCTTTAAATGGAACCTTTATAAATCCATAAGTGCCTGTAAAGGCCACCGTGAACATAGTTTTGTTTAGTTAGATACATTATGTTTGTTGCCTCAGACCCTGAAACATCTGTATTTTTCCATCACTATCCAATTTCCTGCTGCCTTCTCCTATCAGTGAACAGCTTGTGCGATGTCACGTAGATGTAATCCTTACATTTAATAAAATGGATGGAACAGTAATCACTGGAATGATCTCAGCCAGCATCAATATCAGTCTCAGTCGAATCTGAAGGCAGAATCTCCCTCCTCTGTCCTCTCAGGTTCAGTCTCAGACCGCTTGCCAGTTTCTGCGGAGGTCTGCTGTCTGGAGTTAGCTCAGCACAAACGGCTGCTGCTGTGCGGCCTGATCACCGGGACCGTCCTCATCTACCCACTGGCCCTGCCACAAGAAACACTGTGCATCCCACCTCGAGAGAGCCTATCCAAGGTTTGCTGCCTGGCCGTCAGCTCCCAGGAGAAGCACATGGCCGTGGCCTATGAGGACTCGGCATGTCTGTTTGAAATCACCTCCAGGGACAACTTCCCAACAGTGGACGGGCCGGTTGCTACGTTCTCCCTGTCCCTGCTCCATGCCCCGGTGTCATCCATGGCTCTGCTCGGGGATCGCAGGCTAATATACGGGACGAGCTGCGGGGAGGTGAAGCTCCACGATTTCAGCAGTGGCAGCAGCTCCAGTCTGGTGGCTCACAGCAGCAGAGTGACCTGTGTGACTGCCAGCAACTGGGGGAACCATGCCCTGGTGGGATCCGAGGACGCCATACAGAGGCTCTGGGCCCTGAAACCGCTGGCTCTAGACCACACCATGGAGTATAAGGTACAGAGATTATTGTTATTGTACAGCATACATTGCATTTTATTTGTTTTTGCAGTTTGTCTGAATAGTGAAGCACCAGCGTTCAGTTTTTATGTTAGAGACTCCACAGAGAACTGTTTTACTTTTTTTCTTAAATCCAGTTATTTTATTTTCCATTATTTCTGCTCCCATTTGTTTTTTGTAGGTCAGCACACTATTGAAAAAAAAATCACATTGCAATTTTTAAAGGTTTTCTATGAAATGGCAAGAATACTGATCTGGGTTGTCAGTCTGATTGTAGATGTGTATGCAGCAGCCTGTAAACAACAGGTCCCAACTCTGGGATATATAGAGAGAGGGAGCAACGTGAGCTAAGCTAAAAAAAACAAATTTTCTCTATTTAAATTTTCTTATTCAAGTTATCCACTGCTTGCTTTATTTACCAAGTACATATATTACATGCCAGGTGTTGGCTGTATGACATATACAGTATGTGTCTGTGTGTGTGATGATGATGATGAACATTCAATCTTTTGTCAGTTTTTTATCCCAAAACTCTGTCTCATCTGGGTTTGACTCTACACTCTTGTATTTTTCCTTCTGTTGTTCTGTTGATGCTCAGGATTTTTTCTTTGAGGGCGTGGTCACTGCTGCCTTCTCTGAGAGCGACCAGTTTGTCTTCACAGGATCTCTGGACAGGACCGTCAAAGTCTGGGACGTTGCTACTGGTACGTACTGGTGTGTAAGTGACACCCGGTCTTGAAACTGGTAACGCTGTAAATAACGTTGAAGTTCAGCCCGTATCATTCTAAACTCTCAGCATCAAACCCATCAATATGGACCACAAATTGATGAAAAATGTTAAATAATAAATATGTTTATTGAGCCATTATACCGTACACCACAGTTTGTAATCATTCATGACACCACTCAAGTTTATTCCATGAACATAAGTCATGAAAATGCTCTGTGGGATGGAAGGAGAAACAGTGCAGTATGCGGGTCTGCTCAGGAGGAGATTGTGGATTTGCTCTGGTTCATTACTCATTTTTTGTGGTTGTTTGTGTCTCTTGTTCACAGGAAACCTGTTGTTTGTCCAGTATGTCTACTCTCCCGTTATCAGAATGCTGACCTACAGGAACGGTTTTGTGGGGTTGTCACAGCAGGGCTTTGTGATTAAAGAGGTGTTTCGCTGTCCGGAGCACATCAGTCCAGACTACAACCCTCTGAGGAACATCAAGGCCCAGTACAGGGTGACCTCCAGAGAGAAGAACCGTGAGGCTGATCAGCCAGCTTCCACGTCCCAACTCCAAGACTTCAACCCGGCCCAGTTCAACCTGAACCTCGTGAGCATGCTCAGAGCCAAACCCTCCCCCACTTGCGACATCATGTGAGCTCCCCAAACTGGAGCCTGGGAACTTTTACAGAGCTCCAGGAGGTTTGAAACAAACAGAGGAATACAAAATCAATAATCAACAATCAATCGGCACAAATAAGCAAACAGACGCAATAACTTATTTTCAAATCTGATGTTCTTTTTTCTGTTTATTCTTGTCAGGGTTAACGCATATATTAACAAGACATTTTTCACTACATATCTCTTATTACGAAACCAATTCAGTACACACAATAGGAGTCAATTTTTGTACTCATTGATGTTCCTGAGACCAGACGTGTGTACTGTTTGGAAAATAATTGTACTTTTCAAGTCACAAGTCAAGTTCCTCAATGGTTTCACACATGTTGCAAAATGACAGAAAAATTGTTCATGAATTCTCCCCGGCAGCACTTTAACAACGTGATGTGCAAAGCGTGAACCGATTATAATCACGGTCACCAAATACAGGAACTGCACTTGGAAAATGGTTGCTAATTCCACAGATTTTGCCCTTTGGTACTCCAACATGCGTGAATGTCGCCAAAATAGAGACAGAGCGAATTATTTTTGGTACCAGAACGACATCGCAGCGTGGGTTCGATGTCACATGCAGCAACTTATTATTTTACATTGTTTAGTTTTTCACCCTGTCACTCTCCATCATGTGTGAAACTGGTGCTTTTTTGTGTGGTATGTTTGTTTGGTTTCACTGTTTCAAATGACATTCAACAGTCGATCAGTTATAGACAAGTATAATAACTCAAACATCAATTCATCGAGTATAAAAATATTTTCATATAGCATAAGGATTGAGTGTGAAAAAAGGGAAGAGCCGAGTGAGCTTTAACCAAATGGGACATCTTTTCAGTGCTTACAGTAATAAAATTAAAAAAGTTCAATTTACATACATTATTCTTAGTTTTACATTTATTAGTTGGCAGTTTCATTTAGCTGATATACAGTGTGGTAATTGTCTGATGTTTTTTTTTTAAAGCTCATATTTTAAAGTAAACTGACGTTTGGGACCTTTGGGACTTCTAATGGTGTCAGACTGACATTGAACAAGCCTGGATGTAAAGCTGAATTACTTTGGTGTAATAATAATGCAATAAAACACAATAGTAATGAAAACATTTCACAATAAACTGTGCAAATATTTGGCTTATGTAAATTTATTTAATTTTATTTAATTCCTACTTTATTGACTGCACTTTGGTGAAATATAAAAATGCAGTAGGTCTGTGGTTTATGGTTGGTTGTGACTTGTGGCCAGGTAATAATACAGTACTTACTACTTGCTTCAGGTACTGGGTGTGCGATCTTTGGTTGGACTAACATGAGGTAGTAATTCCGTAGTAAAGGATCATAGCTCTATGTGGTCACTCACACTCAACGTTTACATGCTCGCCACGTGAATTTTTTTTTGCCCGGATTATCTGATTTGCCCAATGTGACACATCGCTAATAATATAAATATTATAGACATATGATCAAAATTTGACACATAGTTACACTGATTTCAATCTAATCACATGGTGTTTGAAAATAAAAATCTGTTTTACCAGCTTAATCAATATAATTAAAGTTTCAATGTGCATCTAAATGTTGTGTGTGAGTCAGAGTTTGACTAAAATATAAAACTTCACAGTGTAAACAGATCTCCTTTGATTCTGATCCACGGATGCATGTAGGTATTATTGGTCTACAGCCTAAACCAAAATCACTCCTGATCCAGATTCAGGTTATGAAGCTGATCTGTTTCCCTGGTCAAAGTTTATCAGGCTTTACTCAACGTCAAACTCCGCAAACGCAGGATACCAGGAGCTGTCCTTCCTCCCTGTGTGTGCTCTCGCCTCGTCACGGATTTTCTTTTGTTGGACTTTCTTTATCCAGGCAATCTGAGCAGCAGCCAGACCGATCATACAGACCTGCCACAGAAAACCCAAAACGCAGCGTCACTGCCAGCGGAGCTCTGACATCACCCAACGATTCGCACAGCAGTCACGTAAACTAAAATCACAGGTACACTCTACGAATATGTTTGGTTTCAAAAAATGCTGCCTGTTCATGACTGTAGGGAGGTCTCTACTGGCTTGCCTTTCAGAAAAAACTCAAATTCTATATTTATTTCTGGCTGAATGTCCGCAGCAAAACACGATGTCACCAAAAACCTGCCGGTGGTAAGTGATGAATGTTAAGGTAGGCCAGAGGGGCTCACTAAAACAGACTACCGCAAGTTATCTGTGTTTTCATGTGAAGTTAGTCATGTTACCTCCAACAGCAGCAGGCCGCCGGTCAGACCGGCCACCAGCAGCAGGTTGTTTCTGGCCCACCAGACGATCTTATCCAGGCAACCCGCAGTGTAAACGTCCTTACTGACAGAGGACTCGTCCAGCTGCTGGATCCCATAACCACACATGGTGTTTAACACGGTCTGCACACACACACACACACACACACACACACACACACAGAAGTTAAAGATGTTTATGGTAGAGGTCCGATACCCACATCAGACATATGGAACGCATACCTGAACGTTATGTACATTTACAGTATGTAAGTGGTGAGGTCATATGGCCACCAAATTTGTTTAGAACAGACTCATCAATGAGCTACATTTACTCACCTTTGGTATTCAAAACAGCAATTGGTATCAACAAACAGAACTTTGGTTTGTCCCATACACTAAAGTTTTTAGTCAATTTAACCAGAAATGTGATACAAGAGATACAAAGGGTGCAGAGCGTGGCTTATATTTATAAATACAGAAAGATCCGGGGATACAAAATTGATTTGATTTCAAAATTCAAAATAGATTCTGATTCAATGAATTACTTTACAAAACTCATGAGCCAAAGATTACAACTGGTTATTAAAGCAGCATCCTCAGGCCAGTGGTACCAAAACTGAAGACCTTTCCCCTGGGGAATGGGTATACTGCTAAAAGATAGGCAGGACCATTCATATGAAGTAATAGTAATAATAATAGTAATAATATAATAATAATTCCGTACGTCAGGACACAACACACAGATTTTCTTCATAACGTGCTCGGTTCCACACCTGGTTCTGTAAACGAATGCAGCAGGAGAACGGAACTCCACAGGCTTCCAGGCTGGGATTTTCTTCAGAACAGCGGAAGTAGGCATTTTGGGACCAGTCCTTGTAGTCCTGAACTCCACAGCACTGGAACTGAAGACACAGGTAAGCAGATTAATCCGGCAGAAATTTACCATTCTTACCAAAACCAGGTTCACTGTGAACATGGCATTACTGATTTCTGATTTTGTCACAGGTTCTGGGACTCTTGGAGCCACTAAAGCTCTGGACTTCAGATCTCATGCAATCAACCAAGAATCTTTTCTTATGTTTTGCTGATCGGTGTTACCAGTTGTAGCTTTAATGAAAAAAGCCAAAAACTGCTGTATCGACCTTGATGTTTACAATTTGACCAGCAGATGGCACTATACACACATAAACGTTCTCCTCTGTCAAGGAAAAATGGAAAATAGGACTGAATTTGTTAAATTAAGATTGATTCTCATCTGCTTTCAAGTCAGTGAACATTTACAACAACTTCTGTAGATGTCGATTGTAACACACATGTTCTTCCTCACCTTCTTCTGGACGAAGTCAATGGCATTCTCCAGGTCCCGGTCCTCCCTGTAGCCCTCTATAGCGTCCCTCATCAGCTTCTCTGTCCTTTCCATCACCTAAACAACAACAACCGTTGAAAATCAAAATTCAAACAAGGTGAAGAAACTCATCAGTTGCTTGATTCTCTTCCACTATAAAATATATTTCAGAATATAGAATCAATAAATAATCACCTTGTCAGTAAAGAGGTAGCTCACAATTCCCGCAGCAACCTGAAGGAAGAGGATGACCACCAGGATCCCCAGAAACTGCAGGAACAAAGAACAATTTAGTTGGACGTTTGATCTTTATACGTTCCCACGGGGGAAACGAGGGAGGGACAAACCTGACCAGACCATGTGACTTACGAAGCTACCTGAGTTTCTGTCACTTTTTCTCTGTTCAACTTGTGAGACCATTTTCTTCATCTTATTTCGTGTCACAGTTTTACAGAGAGGACAGAAGAAGAAGACTAATGAAAAATGGGCGTGGCGTGTCGTTTTGATTTACTTTGTTTGAGCTCTCATTCAATTAAATTAAATTTAAAATATGTACCTGTAAATACTTCTTGGCTTCAAAATAATTTATTAGTATAAACAAGACAAAACACCCTTACACATCGGGCTTAATTTCATAACTTCTCACAGCAGGACAGGAAGCTCTCTGATATGTTAAACGCTACATTTCCGGTAGCGTCCTTGATTAGCGGAAGCTCACGGTTCGGTGACCGCTGTCAAATCACTTGCTCTGGTCAAACTTGTTGTTGGAGTCCCTCCCGTTAAATGACAGGCAGTTATTGGTGCCCCCTTGTGGTCAACGAGCGTGCTTGCAACCAAAGCCCCGGTTAGCTTGCTTGCCATTGACAACACAAAAAAAAAGTTATTTGTGCTGCTAATGCTAATCAACACCGGAAGTGGTTACGGTAGTGATGGAGGTGATTTCAGACCGTCTTCAGCAGGCAGGCGACATTACGTAGCGCACCGAGACATCCGATGAACGTTATGAGGAACATCACCGAACCCACAACTATCAACAGCAGCGCCGGGTCGAAGGTTAACGTGTCCACCACATCTACACAAACACAGAAACACACACCTGAGGACCGTTCATTGGCTCACATTGTAAACACTGTCTGCTACGGAAATAGAATGTTGTTCACACACTATTTTGT
>OMNV01009349.1:58889-90889 GCA_900303265.1 Brotula barbata | reverse complement strand
ACATGTTAAAATTACTCCATATTTTTCTCAGTTCTGTAAACAAGGATGAAGCCAAACACATTTGTTACTGTTATTGCTGTTTTTACTTTCTCGACCTGTAAATTCTTCCTCTTCTAATCTGACATTAAATTTGGTATAAAGTACATTATGACTTGATTACAAAAATAGTTTGGACTGTGATTTGTCAGTTTTGACTTGTGACCTGCTTGTGTTGACCTTAAGTCTATAAATCAGCTTTTTGATCCCACGCTGTGAATGCAGGATTTTTTTTTGGTAAATATAGATATATAATATAATATACATACACACAGACAGTTAAGTCTTCTACAAACCTTTCTCTTTGGCGATCTTGGCATAGATCCCTACTGCAGTGAGAACAGCACTCACCACCTGTAAACACAATTATTTACAGTAAAACTTAGACAAGTTAAAGATTCAACAACTGAAACCGTATAAAGTAATGCATTGGTTTTGGAAGTGAATCAATCAATCAAACCGTTTATTCTTGTAACTTTTTGATTTGTGCCATTTTGACATTTGTCTTGTAATTTTACCACTTTATCCTCCCAACGTTTTGTCTCATTTCTGTATTTTTTGACTATATTTTTCGTCTCTCAACAGTGACCCTAATACTCTGACATACTTATTCACTCGTGTAGTTTTAGTCAGCGTTATAGTAAATCTGTTTGACGCTAAAAATCAGCCTCTGTTATTCACAAACAAAAGTGTAAGCAGCGAGAACAGCAGCTAATTGTGATTGCAGCTGTTTGTCGTTCTTGTGAAACAGCAATATAACTGGTTTTCTGTTGAAATAATAAAATCGTGTACAGCCACAGGCGTGTGCGCAGAGCTTCAGACTGACGTAGATGTGAGTGTTTCGTGTGATAAAGCCGAAAAAACTCACCCAGAAGATGTAGCAGCAGATGAATAAAGTGTACTTAATGCCTCTGTATCCTCTCATTTCTTCTGTTTTCTGCTCACACAATCAGTTTCAGGTTTGTTATCTGTTGACGTTTCTGCAAGAAGGCGTGTGTCGGCCTGCACTACGCATTCCTGCTGCGTACTCTGACATCCTTGTCTTGACTCTGAGATGGGTATGAAAACAGTTTGGGAAGGTTTGGTCTTGTCAATGTCAATCTGAATCTGATAGTCGCAAAAAAAAAAAAGAAAAAAAATCCAGACATACCACTAACGTACAACTAGCACCACTTAGAGGCCACACTGTTCATCATACACGTCATTCACATTAACCGCTTATTACTTTTACACTGTCTGCATATTTCTTATTCTACTGAACATAAATAAATAAATATAAGATAAATAGTTTTTATTTAGAAGAAATGAACAAAAGCAAATCAAACAAACTACCTTTGAATGTGGATTTGCATGAAAAGTGATGTCAGGGCTTTGCACAAAGCGCCTTAAAACTTCTTGGGCTGTCTGTATCTGTGGGATTAATGTGTGATGTAATAAACTGGCCTGCGTTTCATGGCTTCCATTGCAGGCCCCTGCTGTTTGCTGTTTTTTTGTGGATTAACAAACATTTCATGTTCTGAGCCAGTTTAGTACAGGGGCGGAAATGCTTAAAATGAAATTCAGGACTCGGATTGTATCCAGTTCCATGTGGACATGAAGCATCTGTGTGTGTTTTATGTACTCTGGTGCTCTCCCCATCAAGTGCTCCATCCATTTCCCTTGAGCAAGACACAAGGCTGTAGACATGCAGCAAACTCCTTCCTTCCTCCTCGTCTCCTACCTTCTTCTCTCCTCTTTTTCATGCCTTTTTCCTCTTTTACCTCCTCACTCCTGCACTCATTCAGTCCTTCCCTGTACCATTTCACTCCACCTTCTCTCTCCCTTCACATCCTGCTTTCTTCTTTCCACTCTCCTCATTCTTCCATCTGCCTCATCTCATCTTTGTTCTTCCCCTCACTTTTCTCCTCCTTCCTCTTGCTCCTCCTCCTCATGAAAGCAGATTGCTGTCTGCCACGAGGATTATTGGTCTGCCGGTTTTTCTCTCCTGCACAGGTCTGCTTCCTCAGACAGCGAACAGAGGACCTGATCACGGACCATGGGCATCCTGGATGTGCTCAACTCCATCAAAGACCGAGTCGATAAGTTTCTGAGTGAGAAAAATGTTGTGACAGACTTTCTGGGAAAAATTGAAAACAAAACCGGGATCAAGAAAAGGATCATCGCAGTGGGTATGAAGCTTTTTCATTATAGCACTGAATTCAGCTCAGATGTTACATGTTTTTGATGCTTTTTTAAGATATTTGCAATTGTTTTATTCTAGCTGTTGCATGTGAGTATAAGTAGCTAAAGAGGATTGTGTGGAAACACTCCTCCTTCCTTCTGCTAATCCTTCCTGAGAATACAAAGACAGATGTCTGCACCCACTGATGTACTGTGCTGAAACACACAGATGCACTTTGTGTATTTATTTTGTTTATTTGTTGTTTCTGTGAGACAGAAGGCCACAGCAAAAGGGTATTTGATCCACCTAGAGGGCAGCATTTCATAGATCATTAAAATCCTGGAAATGTTGTAGAATTTCAACATGTGTTTTCCAGGCCTGGAAATATTTTGTGGTCTGGGAGTACAAACTCAAACATAAAATAAAAAGATAAAAGAGTTTTGGTAGCCAGACACATGTGGCACTTGAGCCAGTCGGATGGACCCTTGGGCTAAAGCAGTAACTTAGAGCAGGAACTTGTTGAATGAATGGAGCGTTGGGATGAGGACATTAAGTGAACACAGAACAGCAGACTATTCATGCCACTCACACACAAACACACACACGCACACACACACACCACAGACAGGCCGGACATGATGTCACTAGTGCCTGGTGCAAAGTGTCCCCCACTCAGTGTTCACCTATCAGAGAGAGAGACAGAGACAGAGAGACTGACAGCATAGGACACTGGGATGTGTGCACCATCGCCTAAGCTGATCAGAGGTAGGTTTGGTTCTTCTGAAGTCAGACTGTGACTCTGTTTGCCTCATTTGTAAATTTAACGCAGCGAGTAGCAGGATCCTGGTGAGCTTTAAACCTTTGATTAAATATTTGCTGTGTTTACCACAATGCAAACAAACTCAGTAACATTAAAGAAAGTACAAAGTGATGGCACTCGTTATAATCTAACCCAGGGCATCTGTGACGCCAGACCAGACGTCAGCGTAAGATGAATGGATTAATTCATCGAATCATAGATTAATGGAAAAATGAAAGGATGAGCGAATTGAGAGCGTAGATAGATAAATGGATGAATAGATGGCTGGATGAATGGACAGATGAGCGAATGAGTGGTTGACCAAATCAAATATTTGAAGTAGTTAGGATGAAAGAGATAAATCAACGTTGATGAAGAGAGCGTCTCTCCTCGTGTTTCCTGTCCCCGTACAGGTGCCATCTCCCTGACTGGACTCTACCTGGTGTATGGGTACGGAGCCTCCCTTGTCTGCAACCTGATCGGTTTTGTCTATCCTGCATATTATTCGTGAGTATTTCTTACTGTCACCCTGATGTAAATATTTAGATTGTTTAACAGTACAAACTCTGCTTTTATTCAAAGAGTTTGTTCTGGTTTTCCATCTCAGAAACACATTAAAAGCATAGTTCACCGCTAAGTCAGTTGCTGCTGCTTTGCTTCTCCTGGGTTTGTACATAGCCAAGAGTTTCTAACACCTCACTGGAAACAAATGGCTAATCGCACATCACAGATAAACATGGAAATACCCTGACATATTACCTAGTGGTGCTGCCCCTGATGTATTACTCAATATCAAAAGGGTTGAAACATTTACAGGTTTAATATTTCAAAAAGTTAATCTACATAGAATTCAGCTCACCAGAATGGGAACTTTAAAGCCATGCATATCACAGGTCTGTGGGAAAGAACCTTACGAAACTAAAGTCGCAATTTGTATCTAATTTCTGTGGCTCCATAAGGGTCCATTCTAAAGCCTACAGGTTGGTAAGTGAGTGCCATATATTTAAAATATGCTCCAACTTAAGCATAACATTAGATGCATAGTCACCGTGTATGTTTTGAAGTAGTCTATAGTTGCTCCTGAAAGTTAAGGAAGTACTGGAACAAAAAGATTTTTTCCATTTCTCTGTGTCCAGAATCAAAGCCATCGAGAGCCCATGCAAAGAAGACGACACAAAATGGCTGACCTACTGGGTGGTGTACGGGGTCTTCAGCCTGGGCGAGTTCTTCTCTGACATTTTCCTTTACTGGTTCCCTTTCTACTACGCATTTAAAGTAAGCAAAGGCTGAAGTGAGTTTGTGTTTCTACATGCACAATGCTGCACTGACACCAATTAGCAACCACTCCCGGGTTTACGCAAGTCTGTTTAGTCTGTCCTCTGTGGTTCCAGTGTCTCTTCCTGTTATGGTGCATGGCCCCCATGTCCTGGAACGGCTCCCAGTTCATCTACAGCCGAGTGGTTCGGCCCGTCTTCCTTCGGCACGAGGCCACGGTGGACAACATGGTCAGCGACCTGAGTGGGAAGGCCATGAACGCAGCCGAGTCCCTCACCAGAGAAGGTAATGACAAAAATACACCACCTTTAGGGTAAATATTTACCAGGACAGTGTCACCACCCTGCACAGAACAGGGTAATAATGTACCAGTATAGCTTAGGTACACACCAGAACAGGGTAGTAATACACCAGTACATGCCAAGGTAGTCATATACAGGTAAAGGGTAAAGATGCAGGTGTTGTGTGATGTAGCTATGTACCTTAACAGTAAGGTACATAGGAATGTAGCTGGGAGCATACACCAGTACAGAGAGTCATACACCAGTACAGAGAGTCATACACCAGTACAGAGAGTCATACACCAGTACAGAGAGTCATACACCAGTACAGAGAGTCATACACCAGTACAGAGAGTCATACACCAGTACAGAGTCATACACCAGTACAGAGAGTCATACACCAGTACAGAGAGTCATACACCAGTACAGAGAGTCATACACCTGTACAGAGAGTCATACACCTGTACAGAGAGTCATACACCAGTACAGAGAGTCTTACACCAGTACATAGAGTCATACACCAGTACAGAGAGTCATACACCAGTACAGAGAGTCATACACCTGTACAGAGAGTCATACCCCAGTACAGAGAGTCTTACACCAGTACAGAGAGTCATACACCAGTACAGAGAGTCATACACTGTACAGAGCAGTTACACACTAGTACAGGGCAGTAATCTCTAAGTGAAGGGTAGTGATACACCGTTCTATGTTAGCTGTTTTCCTTCCAATAAGTCATCAGACACCATTACAGCACAGTAATACACCATACGGACACTGACTGTACACAATACGTGTACACTGTTTCAGGAAGCAATACACCAATAAAGCAATAATACATTAGTACATGGTAGTTTCATACCACAGTGGTACTGGGTAGTAATTTTCTAACTCAGGGCTACAATGGACCAATACTTTTATATGACTTATCAGAAATTCAGATGATAGCACCAATGTTTGTGCAGTGATGTAACAATTCCTCATATCGATCATTTTCATCAGTACTGTGACGATAAATAATTCAATAATAATTTGTAAATATTTAAAACAAGACGTACGATCAATGTGTTACAACAAATACTATATCTTAATGTGTTTCTTCCTTCGTTCGTTCGTTCCTTCCTTCCTTCCTTCCTTCCTTCCTTCCTTCCTTCTTTACTTACTCACTTACTTCTTCGCTCCCTCCTCTTCAGTCTTGTCCACTCTGATGAAGAATAGGCCTCTGGTGTCTCCGGCTCCTCCCGTGTCTCAGACGGAAAGTCGGTGTTTACCATCAACCTCAGCAGCACAAAAACCAGCAACTCCAGCAGTGGAGCCAGAACACAAAACAGTAAAATCAGTCACACCGCTCCATAATAAAGAACAAACTGCTGTGTTTAAAGCTCAGAAAGAAGAGTAAACTCCATGTTGTTTTCCCTCTTTCAGCCTTTCCTGGGTTAACCTGGAGGGTAAGTTACCAGCACAGCTACTTTTAAAGAGCGTTCTGTATGGTGATATCATCTACACCCAATTCTTTACCTTAATAAGCCTGCAAGTTAGGCTAAAGAGGGGATTGGTAACACGCACAGCCCCTGCTGTAAAGTTGCTGATGGGCATCATGATAGTGAAGACAGGACAGCAAATTTAAATCATAAACTTCTCACTCTTCTCTTATTCTGCCATCTCCTACGCATTCATTAGTTTGCAGGCATTTCTGAGTACATGACCCTTTGTTGTGTGGAAGCAAACAATCACACATTTATTGCATATTGATTTATTTTAATTGAACAGCAGCAACATTTTTGATCTGAGTTCGTTTGTCAGAATGACCCATAATCTTCCAAATGGATCCATCCATTGTCTGTTGGATGTTGAGGTCACAGTGGGGTTGGAGTCTAGCCCAGCTGTCATTGGGCGAAAGGCGGGTACACCCTGGACAGGTCGCCAGTCTGTTGTAGAGTTGACACATAGATACAACTCAATCACATTCCCATTCACGTCTATGGTCGATTTAGATTTACCTAAGATGCCTGTCTTTGGAGATGGGAGGAAACTGGAGTACCTGGAGGAAACCCACGCAGACACAGAGAGAACATGCAAACACCACACAGAAAAGACCAGGGACAGGCCAGAACCCAAACCCAGGACCTTCTTGCCGCAAGTCAACAATGTTAACCACCAAGCTACTGTGTGGCCTCTGCTCACACTCATTTTTGGTTAGAATTCCAGAAGTCTTCAGTAACTGATATTTTTCCTCTAATACTTTTCTTCTCACTACTGAAACTTCATGACCCTGAGGATTAGAGCCACACATTTTTATTAGATCTGAGAATAAAGATATAATAAAATGATATAAAGTCTGAAGTTTTTCAAATCATAATTGCAGAATTTTAACATTAATCTCAGAATAATAACTTAATTTTCAGAATTTAGTCATAGTAATGGTTTTGCAGTGCAGCTCAGACAAATTATTATTGTGTTTGTCTCGTCCCACAGATACAGATGAAGAAGTGGAGCCTCAGTGAGGAGGATGAGTAACAATGATCCTTACAGAAGAAGCAGACGTGCTCTCCCGTTTTGTATCATACGTTTTATACTTGTATGAATTAGTCCAAATATCAGATTGAAACACAGAAATATATTGTGTCCCTACAAACATCACTGCTTCTTGTTTATGTGTATTAGTTAATTTATTTGTTGTTCTAATTTATTTTAGTATTTTGGAACAGTGTTGGGTTTTCTTTTTTATGTCACTGTAATTGATGTGATTTGATGTCTCATTTATAAATGTACATGACATCATGTTGTTGACCAACGATGTGGCAGTAGACAAAACACATTTATCAAAATAAAAGGCCTTCTAAAAACTAAATTCCTTGATCTTGATGTGAAAATGATACATAAATGTATGATATAAATGATGACGTTTACTCTAAGTTCCAAGTGGATCTTGTTAGAACAAAAATCACCTTTCAGGGGTTTAGGGGCATTTAGAATGAAGACAAATGTAAAAGAAATTTAAAAAATGATAGTTTAGAAAAAAATGAGAGTTGATATACTGGATATTAAAATATTTTTATAATTTCTCAAGATATTCTGAAAAAAAAAAGCAAAAAACTTGTATTTCTATATTTTGCTCTATTCCATCGTTAACTTGTGGAAAAGCCTTATCAAATTCCAAGTTCATGTATACTCCAAAGCACAGGTGGGCAGTGTTGCACTTAAAAACTCCTTACCAGAACACATGAAGAAGAAAGAAACTATTATACAATGACGTCATCACGTAGAGATTTCACGTACGGACGTGGCGTCGCCACAGCAGCCCTTCGCTTATGTCTTATTCTCGTTTTATTAAACATTTTTATCTTTGCAACTAATTTGCCGCTTGCTGGTTGGATTTAAGCTGTAGGAAAAAACAGAGAGCCCCGGAAACGTTTGACAGCGGAACGATAAACACCGGTAAGCAAGCAAGCAAGCAAACAAACAACCGAAGCTAACGCTAAATGCCGTCAGACCTCTGCAAACGTTGTGTATAATTGCTTCTCGGTAAATATAAACTCATCCCACACAATTAACAAACAACGTACTGGAATCTTATCATTATTTGATTAAATTCGGCTTAGGAATGAGTCGCAGAGTTTCAAGCAAACCCCTCATAGTTTCCAAATTAAGCTCAGCTGTTCGTCCGGACGCGGTGCAGTTTTGCTCAGAGTGACCCGATGAGTAAACTGAAAACCGGGGCTGTACTTTGGTTAGTACTTAGTTAAAATAGATCACTTAACGACGATTTGAGTTAGTGTTTGTGAAATAGAAAAACACCAAATAACTTTTGAACTACGAATTCACAACGAGTGATAATTTTAATGAATCATATTTCAGACAATTTGATATGAATGATATTGTTATTTAAGACACAGAGCAGTATAAGTTGTTATTTAGTACTGTAGAGAGCGAATGAGTGGATCTTACACAAGGGAAATAAAAGTTAAAGCAGCAGGAGAATACAGGTACTAAACAAAATCAGAGTTGCAGAATTTTATTTTTTCAAACAAGATGCTCAGCTATAATGAATTAATCGTGACACTCCTAATACTAACTAGTTAAATGTTTAATTTAAAATTGAAAAGCAACAGCAGGCAAAGCAGATTTTTAACTGTGCTTAATTGAGGTTAAGCTAATGTTTGGTCTAAACCTTTTTTAGGAGATCATAAATGTCAATAAATCAGCTTTTTATCAAGCCAGATGCTGAGGTATTTGTATGAAATTCCATCAAGTGTTGAGGTAGAAATATTACCAAATGAAGAGCGATGGATCACTGTCACGTTTTACCTGTGTAGAAATGGCTCTTTAATAACAAGTGAAGGAATGCTAATGTGTGGCGTTGTCATTGTTTTGATGCCGTAGGCGGAGCTTCATCTTCATCATGATGAACTTAAGCTCTAAAAGTAAGAAACGGGTCGTTTTGCCCAGCCGACCGGAACCTCCCACCGTGGACCAGATCCTGGAGGACATCAACAGAGCCACGCCCACTGACCCAGTCTACACCGTGCTGGAGCAGACAGGACAAGGTTGGTCCACCTGATCTGCCATGTGTTTTCCACAGATTCTGTTTTATTTCCATTTGAATTCAATTTTGTCATGAAAATGTGTGTGTAATCAAATTAATTCAAGGATGTAATATTGATATTAAAAAAAGTCCACAACAGGACTGGGACGTCTTCACCAACTTAAATGATATAGTAAGAATGATTTAGTATTTTTTTACATAATAAAATGGTAACAATGTTATTGTTGTAATTAAAATATAGTTTAAACACATTTCATTATAACGATTATCTAATATTAATTTATTCAGCTTTAGCCTGTATCATTACTAATTACTTTATTATGACCTTAGATAATTTAATATATTGTGACACACACACACACAGTTTAGAACAGTAATTTCCACTCTCAGTAATTCAGGAATGTTTCTGAATTTATTCTCTTTTTTCTGCCTTCTTAGCCGTATCTTGTAAAAGGAGTTGTTCTTGGTATGTGGATGAATGAGTTAGCCTGATTTAAATGTTGATTATTTGACACAATTTTTTCTTTTTGTGTTTCTCTCAGATTCGCAGAGGTCGTCACCAGATAGCGACGTGGAGCTCAAGTTCCAGCAGTGCCGGCAGTATCTGGAGCTGAACGAGAGGCTGCAGGAAGTCAGGGGCCGTCTGCTCCAGCAGAGGGAGGAGCTGAGGGCCACAGGGCGGCAGCTGGAGCAGGACGTGATTGACGTCAAAGGTCGAGCGCTCTGACCATGTTTGTTCACGTCCCTGGATGAGCTGTGCGGAGGATTCCAAGGTGGACATACTGCTGGTCAGCAGATTGATCTGTAGGTTTATAGACAGGCACAGCTGCTGAAGTACCCTTGGGCCAGGCACTGGTGGGCTCCAGTGTGCGCTGACCTCTGACTCAGTCAAATATGACACTTTTCATGCAAGAAATAATGTGTAATGATGGAGACTGAAGCCCCGAAGACCACATTTATCTGAGCACGTATTTATATCAGACACCAAAGTTCCCAAAGTGAACTCAAATAAAATACAGACAAATGATGTACATTAAAGGTGCAGTCCTTAACTTTTTACAAAACACATCTTTGTTGAATTGTATGAAATCCTCATATCCTACAGGACCTAATTAAGGTGAGTACTTTGTTGGAAAAATATATCACAATGTTGCCGCCCTGCTGCTGGAACGGGATTGGAACCAAACGTGTGGACCGGAGTTGCTGGACCAATAGCAGTGTGCATTATACGTCCACAGCTGTCAATCATGACTCAGATAGAGCGCTGACAGCAGCCACATGCACAACAACAACATCTCGCCCTCTTCTCGGCTGCCTGAAGGGTCTTATTTCAGGTATGCATGTAATCATCTTGTTATAAGATGTTTCTTTGAAGTGTTTTTTTTTCTCCAACTTGTATTGTTTATTTAATGTCTTGGAGAAAAGCTGACAAATTCTCTGCAAATTTGCCCTGTTCTTGTAGATCTGCTGCTGAGCCTAAGTCATGCCACACAATCTGAGCAAGTGATGCCTTGACATTGTAAATTACTTTTAGAGCTTCTGGACTGGAAAAGCGCCAAACAGCTGCAGCCCTTTGACCTTTTGTTTACCGCTGTTCGTCTCTGTTCGTGCTTCCTGTGAGGAACAATTGAAGGTAACCTGGAAGCCACCTTAACTTTGTACTCTCCACCACTTTCCAAGCTGTTACCTTCATCCGTAATTCACAGTAATCACAGTTTTGACTTGCATGTCGGTGTCTTAAAGTGGGGAGAAATGATGAGACTGAACGTTACGTTTTATCACACAAGAGTTGACAGGGTCAGTGTCAGAAAGTGGTAGAAAAAACACAGCAGGCTGTTTAGAGGGAAGTACTTGAGGGTTTCTGCTGTTTGAGTTGTTTCTCCATTTGTCACAAGTAGGCTTGCAGTATTTCAGCAATTTTATTTATAGCTGGACCTCCTCCTGGATCTTATCACATTATGAAAACACACAGAAGCTAATGATATTTAAATCGTGAACAAATTAACAAAGTTGTACTCTTCCCATTACGAATAAATTAACAAAATGTGTTTTAAGTAACAACGTGTACTGCAAATGTCACTTCATCCATTAAATAAATGTACAAATAAAATATTACTTATCATAACTCACACAATGTAGCAGTTTTAATTGTCCTCTCAATACAATAAACTTTAAAAAGCAACACAAAATACTGCTAAATGCTGTATCTTGATTGATTGGCCTCTGAATTTTTTTATTAAAGCCCAACATGCGTAGTGTATAAAACTCGACCTATGTTATCAAATAGTTTCTCAATCAGTTAAAATCATGACTGATACTTGATTGATTAATCATTAATCAAATACTTTCCAGATACTTCCTAAGAAAAGGTAATTACTGATTATAAAAAATGGTGTGTAAACAAAGAAATATTTTACTGTTTCATCTTTAAAGAGTAAAGTCTAATTGGAGTCAAGTCTTTAAGTTCTCCACAATGAATGAATGAATGAAGGCTGACATCGGTTTAATGAAACACGTCACTTTTTATTGGATGAAAACATTTATTACGGTACACTTCAGAAGCTTAGCCTATTTCACATTGCACCATATGCCTCAGTGGCCTTGTTCACACCGGGAGAGCTGAGAATCCATAACTTATGTGAAGTCTATTTTTTTTTTCTGATAACGTTCACCAGCCCTCACTCTCTCTGTTTTCCAGTTCACTTCCACTCTGTTCATTTGCACTTGTTACCGGTGGGGAAATTTCACATGTCTATCAACGGGAAACCAAAACTTATAGAAAATGGACACATTTTCAATATTTTTTTATCTTTTTGCATTTTTGTGGCCATTGATGTGAATGGTAAACTCTCCTTACGCCCCCTTTGCATACTGAAGTTGAGAATCTTACACCTCCAGGTGCAAACAAGGCCACAAACAGTGATGGTGAAGAGGTTTCCAGAACCTTCTGATGTAGTCAAATTACCCAGTCATCTCTTTCACTCTTTCAACTAGCTTCATCTGGTAAACACATCTGCATTTAGTCCTGTAGTCGTGTGTAGGGACTGTCAACCTTATCACTTATCAGCCAATATCAGCTTGTTACAGAAGTCATGTGAAAGAAGGCATTTTTCCTGAATACTAAAATTGTTGAAGTGTCTTTTTTGTTGTTTTTTCAAGAGAACATGAATTTTCTGGATCTTGAGAAAACAACTTATTTTCCATTTTGTCTTTATCTCAAAATTCTCTAGATTGGGGAAAATTGCACGTCCTTAGTCATGATTCTGTACTAGTTTATGTTTGAATTTGAGTCATTATCGTGAGCTCTAGCACAGAGTATTGATTTAACGATTCCAGTACTAGCTGTTTCTTCTGACCAAATATTTGAATGTTTAGCAAATCAATAACAGTATCAACCATAGTCCTTTATTTTGTACAGCCTGGAAGTTATAGCAAGTGATTACAATTGAGGGCTGACAGGCTCCGTTTACGTTTCTTGTGCCGGTAAAGCCCAGCCGTGAAACAATAACACAGGGCACGTAGCCACTCACTTGCCCTTTCCAACATGCTAGTGTTGCAGCCCTTACTTTGCAGTCTTGTCTGCTGTTCAAAATTTGTTACATTATCGTGATCAATATGTGAGAGCCAAATTTGTTGAATCTAGCAAAAACGTTCAAATTGTGCTGGCCAGAATGTGTTTTTTTTCTTTTTTACTCACAGATTTATCAATTATCTTATCAGTTTCAGCCTCAAACACCCAGCATCAGTCAGAGTCCAATGATTGGGACATTAAAAGGTTTGCATTCAAATTTTACTTCTTCAGGTTTTATTCATAGTTCATAAGCTTTGGTGATGGAATATTTGTAGTAAATGGAAACACAGCCTTAAATTTATCATCCCACAGCCAATGTAAGTCTTTCATTTGCGTCCATTCTGTCTTTAATCTCACATGAATGATGTTACAATAACAGAGGATATTCATTATATTTGACTTCTTCAACCTATCACTACTTTTACAGCAACACAGTTAAGCAGATATTAACATGTTATGTTATAAAGACTTACGGAGTACTAACCCAGACATCAGCAATTCATCACCTTTTGTTCCTGCAACAGCCAACGGTACCTGAATCTAGTAGCAAACAAAAGTCATTGCGCTCGATTAACCGAGGCGAGTAGTTGCTTGTTGCTATACATTTACAGTTTATATCATGACAGTTCTTTGTGGCACTAGAATATAATGAAGCAGCTCGGCTAGAAACACTGTTATTGGCCATTTTCACTGAATAACGTGGGTTATCCATTGTTCACAATGCTAACAGGTGTGTGTGTGTACAGGTGGTAGAGATGAGCATGCTGTCAGGGAACCACACTATGATTCTGCTGCTCACCAGGATCCTTTAAATAATTATATCTGCATGTTATTTACAATACTGATTAAGACGGAGCGTATGGGAGAAGTTATAAGTGATTGCTTGGAGAATGATGGCAGCAGTGGTGTATCTACTGAGCTTGGTTAGTGTCAGGGTGAAATTGCTGACTAATTATTCTGTCAAATTGGCATTTTATGTCCTCAAATTTTGCTCGATGGACTTATTTTGTTCCTTTCGTAATTTAGTGTATTGTATTTTAGTGTAATTTCTTGTTGAAATCAGGAATTTGAGGATTGTGAATTTAGACCATGTGAACAATTTATAATCCTAAGGTACTAAGTACTAAACTGAAAAAAAGTACACCAGCTGATGTTTTGAATGCACACAGCAGTTAAGGTCAGCGGTCTATCACAAGATATTTACATGTGGTGAGTTCATGACTTTAATCCTCTTTGTGTGTAGGTTACTCAAGCAGCTCACCTTGACCTGACCCACTCCTCCTCAATGTAAGTATTCAACCCATGACATGCTGATATCTTCATGCCTGCATTGTTTGCATTATGTCGTATTTAATTTGGCAAAGTGCTGTCGACATCACCCGCTAGCGAAAGATAACATCACGTATGGTAATCGCACGAAGGAAGAGGCTTATGTAAATGCTGTGAATGCTTTGCGCCTCTGATAATGCAGCCAATATCGGTTTGAATCGCCTCTAAGCTTCGACTGACTAAGGTCTTGGAGCGTGGCATGCATTTACACGATCGTGTCTTGGTAATATCTGACCATTGCTGTGCATCAGTAAATTGAGGGAATGATTTGGAATCTGACACCTACCAAGCTCTTGCTAACAAAGGTTAACAGTGTATCATACTTAGTGGTGAGGCAAAAGCTCAAAGTGTTGATGTACTATATGTAAAAAATATGTTAAATCTCAGTGTCCTTTCAACAGTCTGCCACAGTTGGTACCTATTTAGGTAGAAGTCCAGCTGAGTTATCATTCAGAAGTTTGCATAATATTGTTCTACACCGATTTATCTCCACGAGAGGTCGTGGATTATGTGCTGAGATCAAGTTCATTGTCTTTGTGTTTTCACTACATTTCTATCAGGCAATGGTTAATATAGAAATACAAAAAAAGTACAAAAAAAAGATGCACCTTTTATTTTCTTGCGAGATTTCTCTCCGAAGTGCTTCCCAAAAGAATGTTCTGTCTGTGTCAGACCTGTCTCAATGTATACATCCAACCCTGTATGAATGGTATATGGAAGTTGTCAGTCATTTTAATCGGAGAAAAAAAATCCTGAACACAGAGAATGGGCGGCAAAGGGGTAGTACCCGAGGTAAAAGGACTTGTACACTCATCTCTGTCCACCTGAGTGTTTAGTTTTATTCAGGAACAGGCTGCAGTCGTCCATAACTCATAGGAACCAACGTCACCATCTTAGAACTCTACTTTGTCCCCTGACTTCTCGTTGATTGTGGCTGTTTGGTTCTGTGTGTCCTGCAGGCAGCAGGCCATTGGACTGGGGATGTAATTGAATGGCGTGACTCGTGCAGCTTTGCTCGGGGATCCCTGGCGAAAATGGACGCCCACGTGGCTATCTGACGTACCTGTGGAGACGTTGCTGTGGGTTCTCAGGGAGTTGTCTGAGTCTCCATCTTGAAGGCTACTCCCAGAGTTCATCTTTCTGATGAGAGCACGTCTTGCTGCCTCATCTGAGATAACTGGAGCTGTCTCCACTGCTGGAGAGGTACTTGAGTTGGTCTTATTCGAAAAATCTTCTGTCTGGACGGTCGCATCGCTTGTCTTGCGTGATGCAAGTACAATGGTGGGCAGTTTTCCTGGAAGAGCTGGTAGTGGCTTTGGCTTTTCCCCATCAGGAGAAGGCACCAGAGGCAACGCATTGGCCGGCAGAGTGCTTTTCAAGATCTGAGGTACATCTTCGTCCCTGATTCTCCTCCAGGTCACTCTGTCATTCATTCGAGATGCAGATCTTTGCCCTTTCTTCTTTGTGTCGTCCTCACTCTTTGCTCGGGCGCTGGAGTCAGATGACGAGGAGCGGAGGGAAGAACGGCTGGTCACTCGGCTCAGTACGTTGATGCTCGGTGATGAGGCATGGCGTTTGATGGCATCTTTGTCTTGCTGCTGTCTAGCTCCGGATACTCTACTAGGGGCATTCCTTTGAGCGACCCTGCATGGACTTTCAGAGCTGGTTCTTCTGGCTGGTCGTCTTGCAGACTGATTTCGTTCAGTGGAAGCTGTTCTTGCCATGGTTGGGGTCTGCTTCTGAAAACCTGGGTCTCTGTTCTGTACTTGTGTTAATTTTGTTGGTCCTTTTCCTTGGATCTTTCTTGGGCCTTGAACAGCTGCTTTAAGTTCCTGACAGCGAGATGAACAGAGGAAGACAGTAGCAGTAGGTGGAACAGCTCGGCGGGGGGATCCATGCTGTGCTCCAGGTGAGTTGTGTGCAGAGCCGTCGCGTCTTAGGAGGGACTTTGACTCTTTAATGAAAGTCAGCTGTCTTAAGAATCCATTTCTGTCTGAATCGCAGCCTGAATGGGCAGAGCTCATCCTAACCAGGTCAAATCGATTAGTTGGAACAACCCTCTTTCCGTTGACTTGATTGGTTTGTCTTCCAGTGGGCTGGTTAGTTACCAGGGGTGACAGAGGTCTGGGTTGTCTAACTGAATTCTGCATGAATGGGATTCGGACTGGTGACTTCTGAGTTTTAGGTGGTGGTGACTTTTCATTTTGATTCATGACGAGAGAGCGCCCTTTTCTTTCAGGCGGGCTGCTCGCAGGTGGGCTGTTAGCTGGAGTGGCAGTCTTTTTCTGGACTGATTTATTTGTTTGAATCGGAGATGTTATCTTCTTCTGTGACTGTTTTGTTGGCGTAGAGCTTTGAGATGATCCAGAGGATGAACTTTTTGGTATTCTTGGAGGTGGAGTAGAGCTCCTCTTTGGCAACGATAGTTCTGTGTCCTGGGGCCGGCCTAACCGGTGGAGGCTCTTCGATCTGTGTTGAGCAAGGTCCGGATTCTTTGGAGCATCCGTCTTAGTTGGTAGTTTTCTGGGAGGTGGTCTTTGTGATGGCGCTGTTTCTTTTTTGGGTGTATATATCACTGTCCTGCCTCTGAAAACCACTGGCAAATTTGGAACTGGTTTACGCTGTGCAAAGTCCAGTGGCTTATTTGCCTTCCTGTCTTTCGCAAACTTCTTTTCTTTGGGTGTAAAACTAGATGTTGACATGAATGATAGGACTGATTCAGTTTCCTCAGAGGACTGCTCTTGAGACTTGGATGCCTGCAGCCCAGTGACAACAGAATTGGCCCCTTCCTGTATGGCTCTCCATTCAATACTGTTCAGGTCTGAATCTTTATCTGAAGCCATGTCATCACTGTCCATTTCCTCATCCATGTTCCATGGATCAGACACCTTCTGAAAGTTAGCTTTTTGTTTCTGAGCGTTCTCTGCTTTCTTTTTCCTGGTAGCAAGCTTCCTTCTCTGCTTGGGCATGGCTGATGTAATGCATTTCTGAAGGAGGTCGTCCTCTGAATCCATGCTGACTGAGCTTGGTGAGCTTTCCTGATACTGGGGGGGAATAGTCACAGACTTTGTATGATTAACCATACTAAGTGTCTTGTTATGTCTGTTTTTGTACCATATTTGGTGTGCTTTTGATTTATAATCCTCAAACTCTGCTTCGCTCAGGGAACTCAGAGAGGAGCTGAGCGAGTAACAAGCCTGGGATTCGTCCTTTATTAGATTTTGCTTTATTCTCTGAAATCCTCTGGCTTTTGCTTGGGAATTATCAATCCTGCCGATGTTTGTCATGCTTCGTGAGAGAGTGTTTTTACTCGCCTCCCTCATTTGTTGTCTACTTGTTTGTTTAATTGGTTCGTCTTTGTAGTCATTGTAGGAGCAGTTAAGGTCCTCTGAAGAATGCGTCATGGGTTGAAGGACTATGTTTCCTTTTTTAGATCCTTCTTTGTTTTGCATTATGATGGGAAGTTCTAGTTTCCTCACCGAGCCTTGACTTTGCCTCTGTTTCTGTTGATTCGGGGAGTGATCACGGTTTCTTTGACTGGCCACTCTGTCAGCTACTTCTTTACTTTGCATCAGCAATTTTTGAGTGGGAACAATATGTTTGGTTATTCTATTAATTTGGCCAACTTGTACTTCAGGAGGCTGGGTCATCCTATTGGGTTTATGGAAGTGCGAGAATATCCTCAAGTCGTCAATCCTCTTTGCTTCTTCATCAAGCAGTCCCTGTTTGCTCGTGTTTGTGGCCGTGCAGTCTCGTGCCCCTCTCTCCCTCACTGGGTACTGGAGAGTTTCATCACTCAGTGATGTCGTGCTGGAGAAGTTAACAGGAGTTCCTTCTGCAGAATCGGTGAACGATGAATCGTCACACTTAAAATCCTTCTGCGGAATGACGATTCTTCTCCCGGCACATATTTGGGTTTTGCCATTTGGGAGCATCATGTACACTGGAAGGTGTATCTGTTTTCGCAGCTGCGCGTTCAGAATGTGTGGCGATATGGTGGTCATCAGGGAAGGTCTTACTTTTCTGAACTTGGAGGGCATTGCTGAATTGATGCATTCCTTTAAGATTTCTATGTCGTCGTCTGAGTTGCCCTCGCTGTATCTCTCACCATGGTCAATTCCAGGTTCATCCTCATCTGGAAATGGAGGGTTTTTGTCATTTTGCTGGAGCAAAGGGGTCAGTTTCAGCTCCACATCTTTTTGTATGTAGTGCTCATGGAGAGGCAGAGCACTCAGACTGGAGGCACAGGAGAAGTTTTCTGTAGGCTTTTCCACTGTGAAGTATATCATTGTGTCCAGGTCAGGAGGAAGGTTGAATCTCTCTTTGGAGTCAGCGATCTCCATGAACTTTCGCAGGCTGCTTTCCCACTGACCTGCTGTCCCAGCAGATTGAGCTTCTGGTCCACTTGACTCAACACAACATGGAGTTTTACTTCGACTAGGAGGCATGGTTTGACCTGGGCTGTCGGGAAGATCACTGGGGCTTATTGTTCCGTCAATCATCTCACTGCATGGATCACTCTGGATTGAGCTGGCGATAGAAGGTGACTCAAAGCTCCCCAGGGAACTTACTGAACTACAGCGACTCATTACCAGTGGTGTCTCGTGGATGTAGTTTTCAGAGGAACTGGATGGAGATCTGTCTTCAGGTACAGCTGGGGATGCACCCCTCAGAAATACCTTCTCCCTCTTTACAGGGCAGGGGATCTCAATGGGATCCGTTTCTTTGCTTGGAAAGGTTTTTGAGTCTGTCATCAGCAGCTGGCTGTCACTGAGATCCTCCAAAGTTTCATCCTCTTCTGCTCTCTTCACCACTTCTCCATCTTCCACTTCAATAATTTCCAATGATGAGTCACTGTCCAGCTCGTTTTCACTTTGTCCTTCCAAGGCTCCGTCCCCAGAGGACAGAGAAGACAATGAGCTGCAGCGGGAGAAGCAGATTGGTGTGTTCTCTACTGAGTATTTCTGCACCGTCTCCATTGTCCCGATGGTTGGGCTTCTGGTTGTTGTCATTGGTGAAAATTTACTGAGCGTTCCCCCCGTCATGACAGTCGGTACCCAAGCTTGCCTCCTCATTGCTTGAGCAGCTTGAACATTGATTGCTGTCTTTGCTACACCAAATTTGGTCACACTTTGAATGAGTGGAACCTGTTGATAGGAAGGAGACAACTTGATGGAAGCCATACTGACATCAGAGGAGACTTTGGTGGACACACTGACTGGAGTTTGCAGCATGGGATCCTGGTTCTTTTCAGCATCTGCAGCAGTGACCACGACACCTTTTACACCCTTGTTGTCCACGGAGTCCCTCTCTGGAATTTCTTGCTGGCTCGTCTCATTCATCATAGAGGGACCTGCATTAAGATATTCTTGATGAGCCACTTTGAGGTCGAGCTGGTTGGGTCGTTGTTGCTGCATGATTACAGCTCTTGGGGAAGGTTGAATCTGTTCTTTGCTGCCGCAGTAGCCATCACTTGTGCTGCCACTGTTGAGACTGTCTGTGGATAAGCTAGTATGGGCAGTTTTGAGACGCAGGAGGGCATGGGCTCTGTTGAGGCGTTCTCTGTGTGCCAAGCTGCTTGTATCAGATAGACGACAAGGAGAGCAGGACTTGGCCCGGGCTTCATTCAGCTCATTCAGTCCATACGGCCAGTCTGCTAAATGGTCCTCGGAGCTCAGGCTCAAACTGTCCTCAGAGGACGTATGCATCGTGATGTCCTCTACTAGCCTGTCGATTTTGGCCACAGTGTTCGTGATCTTTTTTGCAAGCTTCTCGGCAGCAGCAGATACAATATCGTCAGGAGGTGCGTGTCTCTTCTCCACTGCTTGTGGTGGGTCCATGTCTCTCTCAGGTTCACAGTCCTTCTTGCGTGGTTGATTTTGAAGGAAGTTGGAGTTGGTGAGAAACATGGACAACATAGAGAAATTCCCAGTGTCCAGACTGCTGGAGATATTGGGGGCCTCATCGTCATCAAAGCAACCAGAATCTGAAGCATAATCCTTTGCCAGACTCTCAATGTGCCGAAGTGGCTTGTTTAGGCTCAGGTGTTTCGGGCTTTGTTTCTCAAGGGTGTCAAAAGTCTCTGCTAGGTGTTTCGCATCAAGCTCGGCCTCCAGAGCTTTCTGTTTCCTCATGTAGAGAGAGGGCATGCACGAACCAGGGGAAACGACGGCGGCATCCTTATACTTCAGGGGTCGATTGGTGAGGAGGTTCCTCAAAGCCGCAGCACTACCCATAGCTATCATCTTGTGCTTGGAGTGGATAAGGTTGCGAAGCATGCTGACCGCTCCAAGGTCCCACAGTAGCTCCTGGTCTTTGGGACTCCGGGCAGAAAGGTTCCAGAGAGTGCCGCAGGCATTACTCACGATTGTCAGGCTGTGAGAGCGCAGGTGCTGCAACAGAGTCTGGAGACAGTTGTGGTCCCTCAGGATTTGTCTGCATAGAGAGAGATGAGCGAAAAGAAACACGTTATCAATTATATGGTCTTAACTGTACGTATTTAGTAAGCATATACTTTGTGTGAACTCAAGTACAATTTCTGTACTGTCCAATCAACAAGCCATGATCCAATTGGTGACACTTAGCTTTGTTTAGGCTACCTCATAACAGTTCTGTCCATTGTCAATTCCAAAAACATTTTTTTCAAACAATATGGCAACCTTGTTAAAAAAGGTTGACAAAAGAAAAGTATGGACCTGCAGGTTATGTATCATTGTTGATGCTGATCTATTGAATTGTGGGAAAATTTGACTTAAAATTGACAGCTCACTCATCAAGAGTTCACATTTGCCAGAAATTGTTTTAATTACTTGACGGTCACATATTTGAACATTAAGAAGAAACGTGATGTAAAGCTTGTTGTAGCCTTTTAACTCTTCCTGAACTCAGTGTTGCAATTCGTGGTTTAGTTTGACAACAACGAACTGATCTTGTTTTAATTCAATCAAATATGATATCAAACAGAAGCACACTATTAATTTCTCTGACTGTGATAGCTTGTGTTTAAAAATCAGAAACGTACCTGTAGTCTTCTCGTGTGGCGACCAGACTGGACACATTTCGTAGGATCCCCCCTCCACTCTCGATGATGGCGAGTGAGTTGGTCTGACACCGGTACGTCAGTGTGCTGACCAGGAAGCCCAGAGCGCCATCCACAGAGCAGATGGCCACCTTGTTGTCAATGCTGTGAGCTGACAGGTTCCACAGAGCGCTCAGCAGGCTCTTCAGGGTGGACTCCTGAAAAATGATGAAAGACCTCAAGGTGTCAGGAAATGTTGCAGAATACAAACAATAAAAACAACAAACTCTTCCTTTGTGCCCTGTTTTTGTTGTCGTTTTTCATAAAATACAAGGATGTGAAATGACATACAACCTTGCCAGTTTTTTAAGATTGTAAAAGAAAAACAATAGGAAGATGTTGAGCACAGTTAGTGCGCACATTTATGGACCTCCTCCACTATGTGCCTTCATCATACTTAGCTGGTGGCCTGCTTCCTTTTACACTCAAAGTTTACCAGTGTCCAACAAAAACCCCAGTTTTTTGGCTCTGCTTTGTAGTACAGCTAAAATGTACTGGCCTCTGCCCCCCAACAGGGCCATAAGACATAGTAATAAACCAATTTTTAGCCAAACATTATATCATAACAAACACTCTCTCTCTCTGTCTCTTGTTGAGCTCTTGGCCAGGTTGATATGGGGAAAAAAAGATTTTAATCTCAGGAGGATTTACCATATATCAGGTAATAAATCTATGTAAATAAAAATAGACTGTGAGAATGGAATAGTGGACTGATGGAATTCTCCAGTTCTGCGTGGATTATAAGTGTGAATGAAGTGTTTCACAATTTTTTTTCCCACAGAAATACAGTTTTGCATCATATGTCCCCTTTTAATATTCTTCAAACTGGCAAGTAACACAGCACAGTGAAACCTACATCTACGTCACCACAGTTATGCTGTTCTGCACAATTCTAAAGCTTCTCCATTCCAGCCACATAAGCAATCCCCCATTTACCGTATGTACACAGTGCAGTGTGCCGTTACCTTGGTGGCCTGTAGAGCACAGGTCATAAGTGCGGACACACAGCCGATGTCTCTGAGGACTCTCTTGCTGCTGATGTCGGCTCTCCAGGACAGATTCCTCAGGATGCTGGAGACCACCTGGTGGAGCTCCTCGCTGTCTGAGGCCAACTGAGACACCAAAGCCTGCAGACAGCTCTTCTTAGAGCACAGGGTGGCCTGAAAATGCAACAAACAGGTTTAGAGCCACAGTCACATGTGCATATGTGATGACCAATGGGCAGAACTCAACCAACTATATGATGTTTGGACTAATTACGATCAGAGGCTGGAATTAGAAGTAGACAACACCAACAGAGCCTGAATCACTGCATCCTCAAACTTTTGCCCTGAATGTTCAGGTGCTCGCTTCATATAAAGTCCAAGTGCTGTGTTGTCTGGAGGTCTGTACCTTGTTTACAACATCCCCAAAGGTCAGGTTGGTCATCGCCATTCCTGAGTAGCGTCGCAGCGCCATGTTGATGGGGTCGTTCTGCAAGCTGTACATCTCCTGTTCTAGGTGGATCAGATCGGCCACCACCTGCAGACCACCTGGAAAACAACAGTAAGCTCTCAGCATGGAACAACAAACACATAGCAGTTTTACAGGTGCGGAAAGTGAAGGTGCGTTTCACGTGTCACTAACCTAATTCATTCATGGCTCGTCGATATTCCTCTTCAAATGAGAGCTTCATGATGGCACACATGGCCTGACAGATCTGAGGGTCCACAGGCTCGGGAATATCTGCAGGGAGGAAAGTGGGCGGAGGGATAGGGAGCAGAAAACAACAACAAAAGGACACGGTGAAAAGAAAGGAATAAAAGACAAAGATAATAAAAACAATTAAAAGAATAGATGGAATAGAAATTAGGATAAGAGAATAGAGGGGAGGAAAAGTGAAGATAAGAAAAACTTGTGATTTTAATGTGTGATTCTATGGTTCAGTTGTTCCAGGTCCCTACCCCCCCTTTTTTTTTAATTTATCTGATTGTTAATCCAACAAAGATTTAGATTAATCATCTTGATTTGTTTGGGCATGTCTACGAGTGACATCACGTAGCTGTGACAGTTGAAGTGAACTCACCTGCCGTTTTGGTACCCCCGGGTGAAGGCGTGCCAGCATGGCTCTCGAGCCAGTCCCAGCCGCTGTCACAGTAGGTCCTGATCTGCTCCAGCATATGCAGGACCCTCATCTCCCGGCGGGCCTGGCCCTCATCCTGCTGGGAGTAGATGATGTTGTGCAGGGCAGCACTGGCTCTGGATTTTGCCTCGCGGCTACAGCCTGCTGTTGTACTGGCCGCTGTTGTCTCTCCACCGCTGCCTGGAGCTTCGTGCAGAATCTGCACCAACAAGGGGACGCAGCCAGACTTGCGCATGGCAAGGCAGCTGTCCTGGGAACTGGACAGGGCCAACAGAGTCCGGGACATCTCCTCTTTGTCACGGTTAGCCAGCATGGACAGGAGCCAGAACACCATCTCCACCTGAGAGAAGAGATTCAGTTAATCAATAAATCACCAATCAACAACTTCCCTTGCTGTCCTATGAGCATGCTTACAATTCTGTCAGTTGCAGTGCCTAGTTTAATCCCGTCATAAAGACTGTAAATTCCTTAATCTGGTTTGAGAATACCCAGAATTTGCAATTCATCTCATGACAATTTAATTATGGCTTCAGTATGCTTGTGGTGAGGAGTGAAAATTAGGGAGGACTACATTTCTCTCAGCTCTTTGTTTGCTTTCCAACTCTCAGCTCATTGGAAAGAAGTGAACGTGATTACATTACTACTAACACGCACACACTCCCCCCCCGTGTACCTGACTGCCAGGAGCTGTGTGTATGCAGTAAAGTGTAATATCACCCCTCACAGGTTGAGGGCAGAGGTTACTTTAATGAGTGTATCTACGAGTTATTCAGTCAGCAAATGAGAGCCTGAGTTTTGGATGTGACTCATGAGTGTAGCAACACGAGTAACTTATTATCAATGAATCAGTGTTCAGCAAGTTGCAATACAGAGGATTTTCAATGCAGATTTTAAAGATGGGAGGACGTCACTGAGGCCTTCACTACATTAACTGTAAAAATGCTGTTAAAATTAGGATTAAGTCTAAAAGTTGTTGATGGTAGATAATGATGAGTCATTTTAGTAGAAGTTAAGTCATTTTAGCATAAAGATTCTGAGGATTTTTATTGGTATAAGAACAATTTTGATTTTATTAACCCTTCACCATTATACTGAGTACGTTGTAAGAATTTTTAGTTTCTGTGTTTTCTGTGTTTATGAACTGCTTGGTTCGGGCTCTGAATTACAATATTACGGAACCGAACTCAGATGAAACTCTGGGTTTAGGTAAAAATTTCCTAAGCCGGATTGAAGCTCTCAACAAGTCTGTCCTGTATGCTGGTACCTTGCTGCCTCCATCTGCAGGAGCTTCTGCTACTCCAGCGGCTGAAGAGGAGCTGTTTTCCGGTTCTCCAGCAGGGGGCCTCTCAGAGCCGGAGAGCTGCAGTGAAACAGGAAGAACAAATAAGGAAGATAAGGATGAGAGGGATGGGGAGCTGCCTTGGTAATTGTTTCAGGTGTTGATCAGTGTGTGTAGTCATAATTCAGATTGCAGATATTACATCATTTATTTCATACTGTAGATGGTTAATCAACTAATCAATCAGCACCCTATTATTATTTAGCCCCAAATCTCCTCCTCATATACAATCTAACAGGAATATTCCATGAATCATCTTACTCACTTTCCATTAAACTCAGTCTGACATATTTGGAATTTTGTAGAATTTCTAATTAAGTTCTGTCCGAATGAACAAACCTTGGACAAAAAAACAAGCACGTGTTCTGCATTCTAATAATGGCCAACATTGCGCACACACACACACACACACACACACACAGACGAATTTTCAAAGCTTCATTTGGATTCAGAGTGAAATCCTCAGAGACGTGTATCAAAGCTTTCATCCCCCTTTCTCCATCCTGTCACCATGGCAACCCCTCGGGGTGGGATGTATGCATGTAGACAAAGAGTAGAGCTGTGTGTGTGTGTGTGTGTGTGTCTCTTCTGCAGACATTCTTCTGATGTGTTACACTGAGGTATTTTCTTCCTACTAACAAAGCTAGCGTGAGTATCTCCGCACTGACGGACGCCCTGAATGCACCGTGTGGCTCTCATCTACAATCCCTCCATTAACGCCACAGACAAGCAGGGAGACAAAATGGATCGTGGTGGAGAAACTACAGCGAAGGCAGAATTCATCAAGACTATGCAACAACCGCTGCTCACAGTCATACACAATTGTCATCTTTTTATTTTTAATACATTTTCCTGTAATAAGGATTCCTCGTGCTTTTGGTGATGCCCTGACCTTTCCTCTGTCTCCAAGGGGCCATGGTGACGGTGCAATCCACTGATTGGCTCAAACATTGCAGAGTAACAACAGATACAGAGGCTTTTATTTTGAAGAGTCCAGAGAATTTACCTCAGACACTCAGCAGCTACGTGTTCATTTGCTTTATTTATAAACCTTTCCAAAACACATAACTCTGACTTAAAACCTGATTCTGCTTTTAGAAAACATTTGTCGCTGCCTTTTCGATGAAGATCTGATGGTGAATTTCTGGCAAAATTAAGACATGATGACATTTTGTGTGTGGTTCTTTAAGGGCCCTCCTTCAGTAAAACAGTAAAGGATTTACAGTATGGACCCTCATTTTCTCTCAACGCCAGCTCAGATTCATTGCCATGCAGAATAACCGGGGCTCTGTACCCGCTGCCAAACTGGGCTGTGATTGGCTGTTGCCAGGCTGCATTCTTGGCACAGCGTGAACGTTTCTCCGATGAAACAAGCAGAGCATCGTCTTGTTTCTCCGCTCCATTTCCCTCTGAGAATGTTAACGAGGCCACGGAGACTCAGGCAGCGGATGAACACATCACTGTCAGCACTGCAGCACCTCTCACACACAGCTCCGAGCCGAGCAAGGTGTAATAAAAACACAACTACAAATAAAATAAAATTTTAAAAAATAGAGCAACATAAATGAAAGTTTTATTGAAGTGAGGATCAAATTTTAAAGTTTTAGGTCACCTTTGAAAATGAATACTATCCAGCCCAACACAGAGCAGAGTTTTAACGCCGTTAAAATGAAAAAACTCTGTAATCAAAACCAATCTTCTCCTTCAATTTCCTTTTGGTCCCTCTTTGCTTTCATTGGGATGTTTTTGAAACATTTTGTCTTCCAGGCCATAGAGTATAACCTGCTAAATTATCGATGAGCTGAGATGTTAACGGTCATTTACTCAGAATCGTTCATCATTCATGACTATGCACGACTGCTTTCAGGTAAGCAGACCCAAAGTAAACATTAGATTAGATTCCATTTGTGCTGGGCTCAGCTGAGCTCACCGTTCAGTTATACTTAATAGCTCTTTCGACAAGCAACATAGCAGAGGAGGATCCAGATGATAGATTTTAAGTTATTAACTCCCTAAACACTGGTAAATCATTTGCCTACTAAGTACACTTTTGTGGGTTATTAAATTTAACAGCCTTTTCATAATAGTGACCCTTTAATAATTGAGTATACCACATAGAAAAGGCAAAAAGTTGTGAATAATAGTCTTAAAATCCATCATAATATCCCGTCATTTTCGACCTTTTACATCTTTAATCTTGCTGAATATTTCCTCTATTTTGGATGAGTTTGATATCGTTATAAACTGATTTATGCAGTATACATCCTGATATTTGGTATCTTTGGTAACTTTGGGCATCAGGTTCACGATTACTACGAACTGGACCTGGCAATCAGAATTATATTTATCCAAATCCTGTAAAGCATCCTGCCCCTAGGAGGAACCTTCAGATGCTGAGTGACACACACACACACACGCACACACACAAACACACACTTGCCTGCCCGCCCTGTAAATGAACAGCAGTCAGAAGTAAGTATGGAGACAAACAGGTTGAACCAGGAGAGAGAAGAGTGTTGAATGAAAGAATGTGCTCTCTGGTTTCACAGAGAGAAGCCACACCGACAACATACACACCTCCACGGCTACATGGATTCAGTCATATTACTCTGGTACAAAAAGGAAGAATCGCACACAGACACGGAGTCTCGGGCAGGTCTAAATTGTAAGTACTTTGCTTTCACAGCTGTACGAATTTCTGAATGATTTGAGAGACGAGAGATTATCTGAAATATTCTCAATCTCTACCCAATCTGCCTACACAACCTGTGCATGAACTGCAAGCAGAGACGAGAACCTGACAGGATTTTAAATTACAAACGAGAACAACGTTGTCACCTCAGTATGTGGTATGTGGTGTGGACAGGTCGCCACTCTATCGCAGGGCTGACACATAGAGACCGTGTGTGAGTGGAGACAAGGGGAGAACATGCAAACTGTCAGGGACTTGAACCAAGGACCTTCTTGCTGTGAGGCAACAGTGCTAACCAAGCCCCAAAGTCCTCCCGGACAGTAAGTCCTTACATATTTAAAAAATGGTTTTTAGGCCATAGACATCCATTCAAACTGCCTATCCTGTGTTGACACTGGCTACACTGGCTTGAGAGTAGACAGTAGTAGAGACTAAGGAGAACAGAGCCAGCCCTTAAAACTCACTGCCGCTGGATTACTGTAAGACGCTACAAAGAAGCTGAAAAAATGATGACTGTTTTTAGGGTTTCTGCACCAACCATCAAGGAGTTTTACCATCTTTTGGGGCTTATGTTAACTTGATGGCATAATAAATCCTGAGTCTACGACAGCTGGCCAACACATCTGCGAAAGAGCACACATCTATGTTATGTCATGGTAGCAGTCTTACTGTTTACAGTCCTTATTGTTCACTGGTGAAACAACACATGCTTAAGGTCACACTTTGCCTCTCCAAACGGAACTCGTCAGACTCAGTCAGAGACCCAGTCAAAGGTGACATCTTAAACGTTAACATCCGAGGATGGAGTGAAAAGTGTTGCGTCAGTGTTTATGGGTTATCTCAATGCTATCTGACATATAAATGGTAAAAATGGCACAAACTTTAACTGGGAGAGTGGCTTTTAACAGAAAGTATGTCTTCTGTGTGTTGGTACTCCACACAATTATGAGCATCATTTTCATTTCTCTTCATGTAGCTCAGATGGAGTGATTGAAAGAAAACTCAGAGCTTGAGAGAAACGTTGCTCTTCCTAATTTCTAACTTTGCCACAAACAGCCAATCAATGAATGTGAACCTAGAGGAGCAGTGAAGTTCGGAGAGCTACAAATGTTATTTTGCACCACCGGAAAGGGAGTTTCACTTCAACCTTCCACCTCCCTGGCTGGTGTGAAGAAGCACACACACTTCATCCTGTGTGTAATTGGTGTCTGAAATCACAGCTGCTGTTTAGCCCCAATTATGTAAAATGAAACATGTATAAAAAGCATCTCTACCTTCTGAAAAGAATTAGAAAAGAAGAAAGTGTTCGGTATTTAACAAAGTATACTGCATAGTAGTGCTGAAAAGTGACTACAGCACTGCAGCAAAGTATTAATTTACAAAAGTATAACTCCCCAGAATACATTTGCATAGCTGATATATTTTTACATTTCACAGGTGGCCCCTGAAGCTGGCATCACAACCCAAGAAAGTGACTTCTGCTCTGTGCAAGGAATTGAACATAAAGACCAAAACTTCTCTCCAAAATGAATCCTACCAATGAAGATAAAACAGATGGACCGAAGATGAAAACTTCACAAGAAAACATCCAGACAGACGGATTTGACCAACAACTCCCAAAAGACCAAGAAGTCAGGATGAGGACAAATAAGAAAGAAAACACGACAATCAACCCACTGAATCTTTTCAAAGAGGACCTGAGTCAATTTAAAGTTGACTTGTTGAATGTGTTTAAAGATAAAGACACAAGGACGGCAATCCAGTCAGTGGCCAGAGAAAATAAGACCGCCAGCAGCACGTTTACTCTTCTCAAAAAGGATTTAAATCAGTTTAGGGACGACCTATCCAGTGTGTTCAAAATGAGTCTTTCAAAGGAGAAAGACGTGACCACTGCAACAATGGAGGATTTATCCAGCACTATCAAAATTCAACCCTCAAAAGCAGAAGAAACAGGAGCTGAACAGAAAAATTTGTCCAAAGGAGAGCGGATGGGATGTTCTGAGCCTGAAGATGCACACACTGTGGAATTGAACACGACTGTCCGAAGGATGAGTGATGCTTTCAAAGAAAATCTCTCAGAGCAGAGTGAGGAGACGCTCAACGTAGAGACAATCACCCACAACCAGCAGAATGTGGTTAATGTGGAGGACAAACCGGTTGTTGAAGAGGTCATAGAAATCTGTGAGGTGCGTAAAACGGAGATAATTGTCTTTGAAGCAACGCAAAATGAGGAGGTGATCGTGACATCAAACCCAGGTCTGTCCTGTTTGACTCTAATAATCTTTCTTTATAATCTTTTCGTTCTGTGTGTTGCGTGACGTCTCTGTTCACCAGTTGCTGTTCAGACAGTTACAGTTAGAAGAAGATCAGGCCCAAGATCAGGGCATCGATGACCCTACTGTCAGCTACAGTAGTATTCCGTGTTGCCTTTAAAATTTTATTGAACTAAGACTTTACAGCAGTATTACATCATGTCAGTTACTTGTTTATTCTATTTGTTATATTAATTAGATTCATGTTATTTGTGTGTTTATTCAATTGGAGTAAACAAGAGACATTTGCAATACAAACTATGATATTTTTCATCATTTTTATTATTTCAATTTGGACCAAAATCTTGAAGGAGGTCCAATTATCAATAAAGGAAATTAAAATTTGTATACCTAGTCAGCAACACAATTTATGCAAAATTTTGTCCTTTGATCTGAACGTTCGATTGCTAAGTGATTCACTTTTTTGTTTGTACCATCGTCATACAGTCATGATACAACATTCATCTAAAGTTTGTTTCCATTATAATCTAGTGTTTTTAAAAAAAAAAAAAAAAAATATCCACAGATGAGCAAACTACAGAGGAAGGAGACTGCAATGATGCATCCCCACTGGTGTCAGGAGAAAATGGGAGAATGGAGGAAGAGGAAAAAGAGGAGGAAGAAGAGGATGGTAAACCTTTAGTTTTACGCCCATGGGACACACAGAACTCTGGAATCAGTCTGTCAAAGCACAACTGCAAAAATAACACGAGGTGAGCTCGCTATACTGCCACTAGTGCAACGTCATCCTGATACTATATGGTACTGCAAGTTCAATGGTACTAAAATACTTTGATACTGAGAGTCCAATGTGAGAACATGGTTTCATCAGCATCAAACTATGATCCTTGATTGATAACTGATGATGAAGTGCCAGTATTAATAACAGTGTTGTAAATTTGACAATATTCTGGCTTTTACAGCGATCAACCCGGAGAGGATTTGTGGTCCATGAAAAAATGTAAGCGTTATTGATTTTATTTCATTCCTTTAAAGCCTATCAGTAACAATAACCTTGAGCCTGTTTCCGTGTCACATGTAAGTATCATCGGCATAGAGTGAGATCACATTTGTAAAGTACAGAAGAGGAAAGGTGCGATTCTGTGTTCATAAAAATAAAACATGGTATGTGGGCAGGCAAAAAAACCCCCAAATCAGGCTCACAAAATCGAAACAGACAAGCCCTTGTGTTTATGATGGTAAGAGCTAATACTGGTATCTGTTCCTACACTGTTTATGACTGAGAAAGCCTTTCAATGAATGGCAAAACATGTTCAACCAAGTTCTGCCACCTTTCCAAACAAAAGAGCTGAATGAAGCAATACAAGGAACAATTACTTGGATGAACCAGCATGGAGTTTTTGCTCAGTTTTCTTCAGTTTGGATATTTGCTAACATCTATTTCTCTTGCCGTTTTGGTTTCTTTTGCTACCTCAGTCGCCTGCTATTTGACTTTCGACCCGAACACAGCCAACTCTGAGCTCCTCCTGTCCAACGATAACAGAAAGACAACTCGAAATTGGTCAAGTCATCGGCCTGCAGAGCACCCGGACAGGTTCCAGTGCTGCCCTCAAGTCCTGTGCCGGGAGGGCATGCTGGACAGGTTTTATTGGGAGGTGACGTGGAGTGGCGGGGTTGATATTGGCGTCACCTACAACAATATCAGTCGGAACGGAGCGGCAGCGGACAGCCTGCTCGGACACAATGACAGGTCGTGGAGTCTGGAGTGCAGTAAGGGAAGCTACACGCCATGCCATAACAACAAACGGTTCAGGTCTTCCTCACCTGAACCCTTCACCCACAGAGTCGGGGTCTACCTGGACTGGCATGCTGGCTCACTATCCTTCTACAGTGTTGCTGTGGACACCATGGTCCACCTCCACACCTTCAACTCCACTTTCACTGAACCGCTGTACCCGGGATTCTGGATCTGGGCCTACAAAGGCTCCGCAACACTGTGTCAGGTTCAACAGGACTGGGAGCGCTTGCTGCAATGAGGGACCAAAGACCACATCAGCTAAAAAAAACCTGGTCTGACCATGGAGACTCGAATCCAGTTTGAACTGTGAAGCTCATGTTTGACTGCTGTTTCTATTTTTGTTGTTTACATCATTATTCTACACCATTTGCACAATATTTTGGATGATAAAATGGGAAGATTCAGAGTCATTGCAGTCTGCACCTCATGTACAGTCTGCTGCTGCCAGTAGGCTTGTGCATATGTAATATTGTGTGTGTGTGTGTGTGTATGTGTGTGCGTCTGACCTGTAGCTGGCTCTCCTGGTTGCCTCGGGCCTCCTGCAGCTCTTTCTCCAGCTGCTCCAGACGAGCAACACGCACCTGCAAAACACATACGAATGCACACACATAAACACACAAGTTAGCATAATCCAGATGTGCTCTGTTTCAATCACCAGCTGTTTTGCTTGTAATTCTGGTCGAGCTGTTCAACAACTTCT